>CAUYLG010030605.1:0-89188 GCA_963573385.1 Cacajao melanocephalus
AGAGCCTGACCAATGGCAGCTCGCCAAGTCCGGGTCCAGTCTCTCTCTCTGACCAATACAGGTGCCCATGCTTTGTTTCCTCACCGGTCAATCTGTTACCTGCTCCAGCCCACCCGTGGGTACCCCTGCTGGGCTGCCAATGGCAACTTGCCAAGTCCAGGTCCAGTCTTTCTATGACCATTGCAGTTGCCCATGCTTTGTTTCCCCACTGACCAATCTACTGCCCTTACCCCCTGTAAAACCCCACGCCCAGAACGGCCGGGCGCGACTTCTCTCGCCCGGGAGCTGAATAAACTGGAATTTAGTTTTCCTTACACTGGCCTCAGTTTCCTAATTTTAAACTCGACAATAAGCCTTACAATTATTATTACGACTGGGAGCCAGGCGATATTTTGTCTAAATGACCTAGCTCAGCTAACAAAGAGAAGCTCTGCCTTTATATAGGCTTACGCTCTAGATATTACACCTGAAAGGATCTTAGGTTTACAGCCTTAGAAATCACATATGAAAGGGTCTTGGGTTTACAGTTTTAGGAGTCACGTATGAAAGGTTTCTGGTCTCCGGATGGAGGAGTGGGGTGGGGGTTTGATCTTGTTTAAGTAAAAACAGTATATTCCAGAGAGTTTCTCCAATACCAAGCCTGCTATTTACTGGAAGGTGATTTAGGAGGTGCCAGTCAGCCAGCCTTTTATTCTGTTGAAATGCAGGGTGGAAGTCAAGGGGGAGGTGATCCTAGATGCCTGGGTCTCCTTCTTCAATGGGAAAATAGAAAGAACTTGGCAGAGGAAAGAAGCAGTGGCACCCCAGGAGAGAGAACAGTATGTGCAAAGGCCCTGTGGCAGGTGGGAGGGTGGCAGGCAAAGGACTAGAAGAAGGCTCATGCAGCTGGAAGAGAGGCAAGGGGGTGCATGAGGCCAGACAGGCTGGAGGGCCTACCAGAGCCAGGCCTGGGGGATGCTCTGGGCCCTGCCTCGCAGCCCCAGGTGCAGTCAGCCCCTCCCCACTGGCTGCTCTGCTCAAGGCTGGGCTTGAACCCATAGCACAAGTCCTAGAACCAGACTTCCTGGTCCTGGCAGAGACTGCCCTCTCTCCACCTTTGCTGTGTGCCCCTGTTAACACAACCTCAGCTACGGTGGCTTCTTTCGTGGCTACTGGGACTGGGTCGAGTCTCATTTATGAGGTCACACTCCTCTGTCAACCCAGCCACCCACCCAGCACAGCCTGGCACAGTCAGCACTGACTTGCCACCAGCAGCTCAACTCACATGCACCAACTTGGGGAGGCCAGTGCCGATTCCTCCAGCAGGGTCACCCCTTTTCTTGCTCTCCGCAACTCTCAGCATGCCTCCTTGACAGCAGTAGCCCACTGAAGTGGCTGGATAGACCCCTTGCTCTCTCACCAGCCTGCAGGTTCCATGAGACCAAGACCAGCTGTCATCACTGCAGTGGCTGGCACAAACTCCACCCCTAGCTGTTGGTTGCATGAATGATTTACATTCCCGAGCCCCTGCCCCGTGCCAGGCCTTGTGCTGGATGCTGGGAACATGAAGAGCAGATGTAGATGCTGATAGCGGAGACAGCCAAGTAAACACTCAGGGACAATGCAGTGTGCAGAGCGCAGTGATGAGGAAGCACAGGGGGCTGGGGAGCGCTGGAGGGGTCCCCAGACTCCACTGGAGGATGGGCAGGGCAAGGAGGAATTCTCCAGCTGGGAGTGGTGATGAAGAGGACTCGGAAAATGAATGTGGGGGAAAGTCCATCTCCTCCAGCCTCCCCAGGGCACTTCAGGAGTGTTGGTCACTGCTCTGCATTTGAAAAGTGGCTTTAGTTGATTAGGTTTCTTTTCCCTCTTGGAATGTGGCTGCTCTGACATGCTCCTCGCTGCATTCCTTATGTCCTCTTCTCTCAGCCCCTGCCTTCAGGACATTGCTCAGAAAAGTTTCATTTTTCCCACCTGGGCTCCACTCTCCCTCTCCCACCCCCTCCATGGTTCTATGCCCCTCACCTTCCTGGCTCTCAGCTTATTCGCCCAGCTCTGGCCGTCTCAATGCGTGGGTGCCAGCCTGCACTCTCTTTACATGAGCTTTGTTGATTTCATAACCATAAATAGATAAAATGTTCTGAATGCCTTCATGTGCAAGCAGAATTGAGGGAGTGATAGCATAATGAAAAGGCCTCAGGAAAAGGAAAACAGCCTGCTAAGATGCAGCGGAAGACAACACAGCCACTGCACAAGCCAGCTCTGCGTGGGGCTCCTTTTCTCACTGCACTGACCGCAGAGCTGTGGACGCAGGTTGGGGAGATGCTTAGGACCCTGTTAGAAGATCTTTCCCTGGTTTCAAATCCACCAATTCAAAAGAACAATCTAGTTTAAAAAAACAAAAAGTAGAAGTCAGGAAACCCTGGGTTCAATTGTGGATTTATCTCATTCTAGCTGTGTGATCCTGGGCAAGTTAATCAACCTCTCTGAGAAGACAGAGAGGTTCTTCCCCTGGGTCAGACTGGAGGCTTCAGGAGGCCCAAGATCCCACAATACCCTCCTTTTCCTCTCATACATACACTTTGTCTTCCTGACGATACCTTAATCACCAGCCCTGAGACTCCCTCCTCTCCCAAAATGCAGTCCTGAAGACTAGGTTTGGAATAGGGATTTATTGGGGTACCCTGTCTCCTCATTGCCCATTCCAACTCCTGTTGCAGGAAGTGGAGCGTCATCCTGCTTGGATGGCACAAAGGGGACTGGAAGCTAATAAGGAACCTGGCCCACTGGGCTTCCTACGTCTCCTCCGTTAAGGTGTCCAGGAGCACTTCTTCTCCATGGCATTTGGAACAGTAAAGAGAGCTGAAATGATAGCTTGATATACCCTGGACTGAGAGAGCTTTCTGGGTGAGAAAGAGAAACAAGTGGAGCTATTCCTGGTGTGAACTCATCCTCTAGTCTAAGGGTGGCAAACATTTCTTGTAAAGGGTCAGTTAGTGAAAAAGGGTCAAAAAGTATTTAAGTCTTTTTGAACCATATGGTCTCTGTTGCAACGACTCAGCTCTTCCATTGTAATGTGAAAACAGCCATAGACAATGAGTAAATGAATGGATGTGACTGTATTCCAATAAAACTTTATTTACAAAAAGAGGCAGCAGGCTCGATGTGGCTAGATTTGCAGTCCATAGTTTGTAAACCCTAGCCCTAAGCCCTATCACATGGAGCAAGAGAGCAAGCCTAGGTTGGGAGCAGGAGCTAGGGATGAGGCTCAGCATTGCCAGAGACCTGCTGTGTGACTTTGATTAAGTCATTCTCCATCTCTGATCCTTTGTTTCACCATCTATCAAATAAGCATCATCATAATATCAGTCAAGGCTGGGTGCCATGGTTCATTCAGCACTTTGGGAGGCCAAGGTGGGAGGATTGCTTGAGGTCAGGAGTTCAAGACCAGCCTGGGCAGAAAAAAAAGTTTAAATTATCTGGGTTTAGTGATTTATGCCTGTAGTTCCAGCTACTCAAGAGGCTGGCACAGTAGCCCAGGGGTTTGAGGTGGCAGTGAGCTATGATCAGGCCACTGCACTCTGTGTATAAATAATAATAATGATATCAATCAGATTTGTCATGAAAATGTGTCTAACAGGTCAGAGCAAATCTGAAGTCTTTTCATCCCTCTGTGTGATGCTAACTGGAGCTGCACCCACTGCCCACCCCAACATCACCTGGCCATGCCCTTGTCCACTGAGGGTGGCAGCAGCCTGTCAGAGAGGAAGGTGTCTCTCTCCAGGGTCAGATTCTTCATCTGTCTTTCCAAGCTCCAGCCCCAGGTGACCCCATTTCTGTAGCAAGCCAAGCATGAGAGGAAACAAGGAATCCCTTTCTTTCCACCATCCAGTCATTTGGCAGGAGGCAACAGTTCACTTGAGAGAGTGATGTGGCTGCAGTGGCTGGTGGCCAGGCTTTGGAGGAGGCCTTTGAGACTCTGGCTGGGAATAGAACTACAAAAAATGGGCTTCAGTGCTCCTCTGGAACATTCGCCTATGGCCACAAGCTAAGTAGTTGCAGCTGTGGTCTCATTGGTGACTTACACCACCACCAATTGCATCAATGCATTTTTCTTGCACCATCTTGCCCACCTGTCTGGTCTGACCACTACTACAAGCTTACATCCTTTGGCATATTGTCATCTTCTCTGAAGCCCCATCCAGTGATTCATTCATTCATATTCTTTCTATCTCTCCCCACTTCCCTTCCCTTCCCTTCCCCCTGCTTTCTCTTTCTCATAGACACATTTCCAGAGCAAGACAAGACAACACTTTGACAGCCCTCTGTCAAGATCCTTGCTCCAAATCTCCAAACTAGTATCCAGGAGTCTCCATGCTGGTTCTGAAGAAGCAGATTCCTCATCCACCCTTCAACTCCTTCCCAGGAGGTCATCCTCTTCCAGATCTCTAGAAAAGATACACCTCCTCTTCTCTGATAAAGGCTGGGGGGTGATGCCCCTCCCCCAGGTTCCCAATAAAGCTATGCAAGACAGGGGCAAGAGCTCTCACGGCCTGTTTTTGTTACAAAAACCCTTTTTCGGAAAAAATAATAAAGAAAGGAATCAGCCAATCCCTCCTCGATGCCATCACCTCTTCTTGGTGATTTTTCGGGGAAAGAGTGGGTGGGTTGCTATGGCAACAGATGCGAGCTCGTCTCAGTAAAGAAGGGACCTTGATATTTTTTTCTCTCTCTCATTCTCTCAGTTGTGTGTGTGTGCGTGCATGTGTATGTGCGCCTGTGTGTGTGTGCATGCGCGCTACACATGCCCGTGCCCACACCAGGAATTTTTTTTTTTTTTTGGAACTAAAGAAAGCCCTTCTCTTCTCTCAGCTCTCCAAATATGGAGTGATGGAAAACCACTTACTCCTGCAGGCCAGGGAGAATTCAGAATGATTCAAGAGAAAAGGGAGAGGTCATGTGGGGCTCTTTTTCTCCATGTTTTTTTACTAGAGATTGCATGCAACAGAGAGAGCTTCACAAATGGTTAAGGGGTTCTTGGAAAGAGGGGAAGATGCTAGGTAGAAAGAGGTGAGCAAGACATAGATGGTGCAGGAGCCCAACAAGTGACATCAGAGAGGGCAACAGAAGCTATATTGAGTCTGGGGATGCATGCACATCCCACCACACCATTGATGCTGAGAGAAAGACCCAGAGCAGACTCAGATATGGACACAAACACAGACACCGACAGAGAGGCATATGGAAAGTTGTAGACATAAATACACACAGGCACAAACATAGAATTGCATGGGAAGTTGGAGACTTTTTAAAAAAGGCAGGCATAGATGCAGACATAGGTAAACACATACAGGGATAGAGACTTGCAGCTACAAAGACACATGCAAACAGATACACAGATAAAGACATACAAACATGTTCAGACAGGTTTAGAGGCAGACACACAGGACATACAAACACACTCTCAGTCAAGTGAACACACACACACACACACACACACACACACAGAGTCTGGCTCTTTTCCTTCCATTGACCAAGCATCCCTGAGCAGTAGTGCATAGCTGGCTGGGAATGCTACACGCTTGCCCAGTAGGTTTGGCTGAGAGGCTCTACTCTCCCATTCCTTCTACACACTCACCCTAAAACCCCTCTCCCAATTCATTCTCTTGCCCACTTTCCCACAGCCAGCAGGCTCTGATGCCTCCCCCATCTCAGGCTTCTAATTCTTAGCTTGTTCTGCTGCTGCTGCCTGCCACTTGGGGGAGAGAGTGGGATGACTCAGCCAGGCCAGGATGACTCACACTGCCAGTATTTTTAGCAGCGGCCAGGAGCTCTCTAGTGTGCCAGCCACCCCCCTCCTCCTGCTTGCTATTTCGGAACCGTCACAGGTGATATAAATAGCTCCTCTCCCACGGCCTGAAGCTTCTGCCAAGCTATTTTTGGTTCTGCACAGTTAAAAATAGCTTCATGGAGGTGGGAGGCAAGGGGAGTGGGAGCTGGCCTAGGGAGAGGAGACATCGGGGCATACAGAGCTTCTCAACTTGAATCAGAGTGGGCGAACTAGGATGAGCTCTTCTCTACCCCCTCCCTTGTCCCTTTCTAGACCCTTCTTCCCTTCCAACGTGCTTCTTTCTGTTCCATTCTGGAAAAAGCCAGGGGGCTCTTCCCTTGAGCCCAGTTCTCCTCCCTTGCTTACTTCACTCCTACTAGAGCCCAGGAATCTTGGCCCCCTGCAACCCCCCCATATTCATCCACAGAGAATAAGGGGACAGTCAAAGGGGAGGCTCACTCTGAGGCCTGTGGGAACCCAAGCCCTACCTTGATGTCCCAGGCAAACTGTAGCCTACCTCACTTCCGTGGTGACTCTTTCAGCACCACGGACAGCTGCCAGAGCCGCATTCCTACAGTGCAGATTCGCTCATTCTGGAGGCCAAGGGACACACCCAGTAGACTCCTCTGATTGTGGAGAGGGACACTCAGAATGTCTCCCAGGCAGCTTTAGCATCAGTGGGTGAAGAACACAGGAACAACCCCCCTGGAATTTCATACGGAAGGAGACCCAAAGATCAATGGCTTGTTCAAATAGAAGCTTGAGAGACAGGTGGGTGGGCACATCAGAGGTCAGATCGAAATGAAAGAAGCAACACAGACTCATGTCCAGAAGGAACCGTTTCTCTGTCATCCAGGTTAATAGGATTACAGACAGTGGCAGACAGACACATGGACACCGTTCCCTCCACCTCAGTTGGCCCCAACCTCTGCCAAATGCATAAGACACCAGGATAGGGTCTCCACAGCTTTGTACCCCTCTTCTAAGACATACATCTCCTCGACTGCCTCTCCTCCCACTCCACCTGTCTTGCTACCACCCGTTTCCGCGAGGAGTGGGGAATTCCCTGGTCTCAAACTGTCCTTTCTGATGCCAAAGTTCATCTCCAGGCTTCCTGCGTGACTGGGACATCCCAGTCCCACTACCCCAATTTTTAAGTGGCCTCATTTCCAGCCCCTTAAGCGATTCCATGCACACACAGCTACTCCATCAAATGAGATTTCAGATAAGAACATTCGCTAACCCACTTGCTTCTTGCATTATTGAATCCCCAGGTAAGAATGGCATCTCCTCGCCCCTGTAGAGTGCAATCATTTGTGGTGAAAAGAGAAAGGGGAGTATCGGATAGGGCAAAAGTGACAGGATATGGAGAAGAAAGAAAGGGGAAGCTTCGAGGGTCGGGGCACTAAGCTGAGCCGACCACCAAGCACGCTAGGAGAAAAAGAAACGAAGGCGAGAAAAAGAAACGAAGGTGAAAGGTGGAGAGTTGAAGGTGGAGAGGCAGAGCCAGCAGCCCTAGCGCCACAGATGTGGAGAAGGGTAGAGGGAGCCTGGCGAAGTTACAGGGTCCCTGATAGCTGCAGGGTCACGGAGGGTCCGGCGCGGCCCCCTCGCTTCTCGGCTGCTCCCCCATCTTGCCCGCCTAGGCAGGGCGGGGAGCCCTCCGGAGCTGTGCGGAGGCAGTCAGGCCCCGCCCGCCGCCGCCGCAGCCGCGGCAGCCGCCGGAGGATTCCTGTCCTAATATGGAGCTGGGATTCCCCCGGCCCCGCCCCCGCCCCCGGCCCGCGGGGAGACCGAGGCTGGCAGCAGGGCGGGGGGAAGCGCTCGCTTGGAGGCCGGTAACGGGGGCGGGGGAGGGGAGGGATGCCTAAGTGCAGATCCAGGTCCTCGCTGTCCCCCGCGTCCCTGCCTCAGTTTCCCCCTTCAGTAGCTAAGGTTAATTAGCTGACAAGGAAACCAAGAATCACTGCAGCCTAGCGCTGGTGTTGGTTTCTATTCGTGGCTGTGAGAAAACAGGATCAACGCCAAATTCAGCTGGTCCCTTTCCCACTGGACCCCCTTTCCACCCATCCTAGGGACTTAGACCCCCATGAACACCCCCTGATAAACCGCCAAGACCCGGTTTGGGAAAAGGGGGAAGGGATTTGTTTTTTGAAAATGGCCAAGGGAATCCCAGGTTGAGTAGTCCGCAGAGAGGAACCCCAGCTGTGACCTGTCCCACGGAGGCCAAGGAAAGTCCTCCTTCCCTGCATGTGAACGTGACCTTGTCTGGCAAGTAACGAGGGGGATTTGTAGACAGCCCTGTTCCTCCCCATTCCCTCAACTCCTCAGAAAAATTAGTGTCAGTGCCGGCCCCTCTCTGCCTTCTGCAAACTCCCGCCGGGGGCTTCAGGCCGCCCTAACCCTGGCCCTGTCGCTTTCCTCAACTGAACGCGTTCGGACGCCTGGGTCCCCACACCCCATTCAAGCTTTCCTAACGCAGCGCCTGCCTCTCCGCTCAGCTCCCGCCAGGCTCGGCCCCCTCCGCAGCCTCCTGCTCCCCCCTCGCTCGCCCCCCTCCCGCTCTCATTCTACGTCACGGGATGACGTCGGAAGCCGGGCGGGAGGAGGAGCCCCCCTCCCCAGTCAGCGGCTCCCGCTGCAGCTCGCTTAGCCCAGCCTCCCGCTCTCCCGCCCCCCAGCTCTAAAACGAGCCCCCCACGCCTGGCAGGAGCTATATAAGGCGGCGTGAGGCAGGCGAGGGGGACAGCGCAGCCGAGCGGAGCCCAGGAGAGCAGAGAGCGAGCCTGAGCGAGAGACGGGGAAGCACGGAGGAGGAAGCCGCCAGTGCTTCGGGACGGGAGCGCAGGTGCTCGGGCGCCCGAGCTGGAGCTCCGCAGCCGCCGGTCATGTACCGCTCCACCAAGGGCGCCTCCAAGGCGCGCCGGGACCAGATCAACGCCGAGATCCGGAACCTCAAGGAGCTGCTGCCGCTGGCCGAAGCGGACAAGGTCCGGCTGTCCTACCTGCACATCATGAGCCTCGCCTGCATCTACACTCGCAAGGGCGTCTTCTTTGCTGGAGGTGAGCATGCTGGGACTGCCGGAGATCCGAGCTGCCGGGAGCCGGAGATCCTGGAGCTGGGGAACCCGCTAGGGCTGCTGCATGTCTAGGGCAGCGTGCTGGCGAGCTGGGGCGATTCCCGACTCGGGAGATTTGGGACAATTTTTCCTCCTGAGCTCCCTCCAAACCTCATCTTAGTTCTGAATGAGAGTTAGAGAGCCTGGACGGTATCTCTAACACCAGGGGCCTTAGAGGAGAGGAGAGGAGAAGAGCCAGGACAGAGCGGCCTTGGTGCCCACCAGTGCAGACGCGCTCGGGGAGCTGGGGAGGGAAGCCCGGGAAGTTGCAGGGATGGAGCTGCCCGAGTCTAGGGAAGCGTAGCCCTGTCCGCGGTGCTGAAAGGGATTTCCTGTCGCCTTCGGGGGGTGCTGCCCGTGGTGCTGACGGCCGCTTCGGCCGTACAGGGAGCTGTCCACGGTTCTGAACCCACAGTCCGCTTTGGAACTGTCCGCGGTTCTGAGATTCAGAGCCCCTTGGGAGCTCTGTCCACGGTTCTGAAATTCAGAGCCGAGGGGGCGCCGACCCGGTTTAGAAGTCGAGGGCTTGCGGGCTATGGAGATACAGCAACAGGTTGCCTGGCCAAGAGCTGCGGGCAGCGGGTCAACAGGTGTTTGCAGAGGCAGATCCATGAGAAATTCCTCTGGATTATTTGAAACTCAGGCCATGCCTTCCTCACTTCTGCTTTGCCTCTCAGTCTTACTCCTGACTCACCATGTCTTCTCGCCCTACAGGCACTCATCTGGCGGGCCCCACGGGGCTTCTCTCAGCTCAGGAGCTTGAGGACATCGTAGCGGCACTACCCGGCTTTCTGCTTGTGTTCACAGCTGAGGGGAAGTTGCTCTATCTGTCTGAGAGTGTGAGCGAGCATCTGGGCCACTCCATGGTGAGTGCTGAGGGTCATTTCAGCTGAGGCTGGGCATGAAGGGGGCACCATGAGCCTTCCACTCCTGAGGAACTGGGAATTACTACGGAGGGAGAGGTTATACCCTGCAAGATACCATAGATCAAAGATTGGCTCCCGCTGTTCTCACTAATGGTCATCTCTTCTTTTCCTTTCTCCAGGTGGACCTGGTTGCCCAGGGTGACAGCATCTACGACATCATTGACCCAGCTGACCACCTCACCGTGCGCCAGCAACTCACCCTGCCTTCTGCCCTGGACACTGGTAGGGACTCCCTTCTTCCCTCCTCGGTCCAATTTCCCACTTGCTGCCCTTCTCCCCTGCATCCACTATCTCACTCAGCCACTCACACTCATCGGTTTTTCTCTTCACCCATCTAGATCGCCTCTTCCGCTGCCGCTTCAACACCTCCAAGTCTCTCAGGCGCCAGAGTGCAGGCAACAAACTGGTGCTTATTCGAGGCCGATTCCATGCTCACCCACCTGGGGCTTACTGGGCAGGAAACCCCGTGTTCACAGCTTTCTGTGCCCCACTGGAGCCGAGACCCCGCCCTGGCCCTGGCCCTGGCCCTGCCTCACTCTTCCTGGCCATGTTCCAGAGCCGTCATGCTAAAGACCTGGCCCTACTGGACATCTCTGAGAGGTAAGCCTGGAGTGTTCCGATTCCAAGAGAAAGGCAGGCCAGAGATGAGGGGACCCTAGATTCTGGAGTCAGGGGCAGGGAGGATGGGGTTTAGGGGGGCAGAGGATCTGGGAGGGACTGAGATGCATGGGTATCAAGCAAGAAAAACAGAAAGCTGACCTCACCCTTTCCACCTTCCCAGTGTCCTAATCTACCTGGGCTTTGAGCGCAGTGAACTGCTTTGTAAATCATGGTATGGACTGCTGCACCCCGAGGACCTGGCCCACGCTTCTGCTCAACACTACCGCCTGTGTGAGTGTCCAGAGAGGCTGGGGACAAGACAGCAAGCTGAGAAAGGGCATGGGAGACCAGACAAAGAATGAGCTGTAGTCAAGAGTGATGCTGGGGAGATAACAGAGGCCAACAGTTTCGGATGCTATAGGGTGAACATGAGGGTGAGGATTCAAGGCAATAATAGAAGCAGAACTGGGGGACTCTGAGTGGTGAGGTCAAGGTAGACAGCTGAGTGGTGCAGGTGAGGGTAGTCAGAGGAGAGGATGTCATGGCTATCTTAATTCAGTGGAGAGGTGAGCAAAGGTGGGCAGTAGGTAGAGTTACCTGGTGGGCATCCTAACTCTGCATCTTCTTTCTCCCCAGTGGCTGAGAGTGGAGATATTCAGGCAGAGATGGTGGTGAGACTACAGGCCAAAACTGGAGGCTGGGCATGGATTTACTGCCTGCTATACTCAGAAGGTCCAGAGGGCCCCATTACTGCCAATAACTACCCAATCAGGTAAGCCACAAGCCAGGGGTCTAGGGGGCAGCTGGGGTCGGCATGGAGGAGACACAAATCAGGGAACTGCTCTGGAAATGGACATCAGACCCTTACCAGCTGCCTCTTCTCTCCTCTCCAGTGACATGGAAGCCTGGAGCCTCCGCCAGCAGTTGAACTCTGAAGACAACCAGGCAGCTTATGTCCTGGGCACTCCGACCATGCTGCCCTCATTCCCTGAGAACATTCTCTCCCAGGAACAGTGCTCCAGCACTAACCCCCTCTTCACTGCAGCCCTGGGGGCTCCAAGAAGCACCAGCTTCCCCAGTGCTCCTGAACTGAGTGTTGTCTCTGCATCAGAAGAGCTTCCCCGACCCTCCAAAGAACTGGACTTCAGTTACTTGGCATTCCCTTCTGGGCCTGAGCCTTCTCTCCAAGCAGAACTGAGCAAGGATCTTGTGTGCACTCCACCCTACACGCCCCACCAGCCAGGAGGCTGTGCCTTCCTCTTCAGCCTCCATGAGCCCTTCCAGACCCACTTGCCCACCCCATCCAGCACTCTTCAAGAACAGCTGACTCCAAGCACTGCGACCTTCTCTGATCAGTTGACACCCAGCAGTGCAACCTTCCCAGATCCACTAACTAGCCCACTGCAAGGCCAGCTGACTGAAACCTCGGTCAGAAACTATGAAGACCAGTTGACTCCCTGCACCTCTACCTTCCCAGACCAGCTGCTTCCCAGCACGGCCACCTTTCCAGAGCCTATGGGCAGCCCTGCCCATGAACAGCTGACTCCTCCCAGCACAGCATTCCAAGCACACCTGGACAGCCCCAGCCAAACCTTCCCAGAGCAACTGAGCCCCAATCCTACCAAGACTTACTTCGCCCAGGAGGGATGCAGTTTTCTCTATGAGAAGTTGCCCCCAAGTCCTAGCAGCCCTGGTAATGGGGACTGCACGCTCTTGGCCCTAGCTCAGCTCCGGGGCCCCCTCTCTGTGGATGTCCCCCTGGTGCCCGAAGGCCTGCTCACACCTGAGGCCTCTCCAGTCAAGCAGAGTTTCTTCCACTACTCTGAAAAGGAGCAGAACGAGATAGACCGTCTCATCCAGCAGATTAGCCAGTTGGCTCAGGGCATGGACAGACCCTTCTCAGCTGAGGCTGGCACTGGTGGACTAGAGCCACTTGGAGGACTGGAGCCCCTGGACTCCAACCTGTCCCTGTCGGGGGCAGGCCCCCCTGTGCTCAGCCTGGACCTGAAACCCTGGAAATGCCAGGAATTGGACTTCCTGGCTGACCCTGATAACATGTTCCTGGAAGAGACGCCCGTGGAAGACATCTTCATGGATCTCTCTACCCCAGACCCCAGTGAGGAATGGGGTTCAGGGGATCCTGAGGCAGAGGGCCCAGCAGGGGCCCCATCGCCTTGCAACAACCTGTCCCCAGAAGACCACAGCTTCCTGGAGGACCTGGCCACATATGAAACCGCCTTTGAGACAGGTGTCTCAGCATTCCCCTATGATGGGTTTACTGATGAGTTGCATCAACTCCAAAGCCAAGTTCAAGACAGCTTCCATGAAGGTGAGTCCAGCCAAAAGGTCCAAGAACCCAAGTCCCTCTCCTGCCAAGGAAATGCTGGGTAGAATTAGGTGAATCATTTCCCCTCTCTGTACCTCGATTTTATTAAGGGATGACATCCCCTGCTGCAAAGAAAGAGTAGCAGTGGGGATAAGGAAAAAAATGAAAGACTTAAGTTTTGAACAAGTAGACCTGGCAGGGGTTGGGGCTGTGGGATAGAGTGCTAGAGAATCCTTAAGGAAGGGCTTGTGCTTAACTTTATTAAGCTTGTGCTTAACTAGATCAGTATTCACCACCCCATTTTACAGATGAAAATAATCAAGGTCCCAGAGTTAAGGAAACTCTCCTTAGGGCACAAAACAAACTGATGGAAGAGGGACTAGAGCTCTAGCCTAGTATTCTAGCTCCCTGAAGGGGATACAGAGCAAGAGTTTATAGAAGTCAGTAAAAGAAGGATGAGGCTCAGACCCTGACTACAGCCTCAGTTTCACTCCATCCATCCAAATTGCTCCCTAATCTACTGAGCCTCTGGGGATCGTTTTGTCATTGAGCCAACATCTTTGAAGCCCATACTAATACTAACTCATTCTCAGCCCCAGGATCCTCTGTCCTAATTGATCTAACTGATTGTGCTCTCTCTCTGTCTCTCCCTGCAGATGGAAGTGGAGGGGAACCAACGTTTTGAATAAGTCTGTGACTTAACGTCGTCAAGTATGGCATATTGTCATCAAGACGTGGAGCCGCTCTCCACCCCCCCGGGACTGTTGGGGGGATTCTGGGGGCCAGAGGGGGATATCTATGATTCCCCAGGCCCTGCAGGATTTGCGGGGGGAGGTGGGAGGGCAAGGGAGGGGAGCTTCTTTTTAAAATCAAGAGACTTCCAGCGATCCCAGTTTCCATTTCAATCTGTATTCACTCGTAGTGAGTTTCCTTGAATGGGATTTCAAGCGGAGAATGGGGGAGTCTCACTTCCCTGCCGCGTTGCCCCATTGGCCTGGGCCAGTTCTCCACTCCTAGGGGCCAAGCCACCTCTAGGCCTTGGTGGGGGAAAGGCGGGGCCCACCTGGGCCAGCCCGTGCCCTGAGGGGCTCTTGACACCCACGTAGAATTCTCTACACACCAGTAACGGGATTTCAATTCCGATGGACTCTGCCGCCCTGGCGGCCCTTCCTGTGACTTTTGCGCCCCGCGCCTGGGGTGGGGGGTGCGAAGAGACGCTACGTTCCTTTCCGATGGAGGAAGGCAGACCTGCCGTCACACATGTGCTTGCACGAGTGCGTGTACCTGGTGCGGGACTCAACTGGCCGCCAGACTGCCTGGGCCTGCCCAGATGGCCACCTCGTGGTGCTGCGGTGACTTTGTAGCCAACTTTATAATAAAGTCCAGTTTGCCTTTTTGGTACCTCTGGTGTCATGCACTGCTGTGTAAAAAGAAGGGTGAAGGTTATGTTCAGGAGGCTTGGATGGGAGCCTGGGGGTCACGAGGTAAAAGCTGGACCTGTTTACGGCCCCAGCATTTCTTCATCTACTCATGAATTCATTCATTCATTCATTCATTCATTCATTTACCCATTCATTCACTTTCACTCAACATCTACATGTACTTTGTGTGGCCCATACTGTGCTAGAATCTGGACAGTTTAGGGCTGAAACAAATGTTATGTCTTATCCTCAAGGTGCTTGGTATCCAGTACTAGAGAATACTGGCATCTTCTCCCTGCACCAGGCTTACAGTGCTCACGGTGTGGGAGGGAACAGAGGGCCTAGAGGTGGACAAGAGGATTCAACTTGGTGTTGGTTCTGGACACGGGCTTGAAGCTTCTGCTTACAAGTTGTTTCTTCACCTGGTGCTTCAGGGAAGCAACTTCCTTGTCTTCCTTGTGGGGCCCTGGATCAACTCATTGGAAATTATAAACACATCTGTAATCCTTGCACAGGGCTTTCAGCCGACACACTCTTTTACGTCTCTTACTTGCTGCAACAAAGCCTCTCGAGCAGGCATATTAGCCCATCTCACTGATGAAGAAACTGAGGACCACAGGTAAAAAGTTATTTGCTCCCACAGTTGGTAAGAGGCATAGGTGGGTGGGCCACATACCCAGAACATCTGCATCCCAGCCCTGGGCTGTTTTCTCTGCTGCAAGAGCCAGTGAACCAGCACCTCAAATCATCCCATCCCAGATTACCCAAGAAGGGCAAGTGTAGGCTGGAGCAGGGGGCCTCTCCCAAGCATGGGATGAGAAACTCCCTCCTTTTGCCCCTCCAGGTCGGTAAAGTAGAGATGAACAGAATATAATTCAGTAGGACGAGAGAAAAAAGTTTCCAAAAATGCTGTTTTCCTCCAAGCTTGAAGGCCAAACAGCCACAGGGTAGAGTGAGGGCAAATGAAAATGAAGAGATGGGCTGGGAGCAGTGGCTCATGCCTGCAATCCCAGAACTTTGGGAGGCCAAGGCAGGAAGATTTCTTGAGCCCAGAAATTTGAGATTAGCCTGGGCAACATGGTGAAACCCTGTCTTTACAAAATACAAAAATTAGGTGAGTGTGGTGCACACTTGTAGTCCCAGCTACATGAGAGGCTGAGGCAGGAGGATCTCTCTCTTGAGCCTGGGAGGCAGAGGTTGCAGTGAGCCAGGATCACACCACTGTACTCCAGCCTGGGTGACAGAGCGAACCCTGGATTCAAATCTCACCTCCACCAATTATTTGCCAAATGGGACTTGAGGCTCAGTTTCTCCATAAGTGAAGTGGGACTCACAAATACAGCACTTATCTCCAAAAGATGCTGTTAGAACTTGATAGTGTCCATTTATAAGCTGAGAAGTGCAGAATGGACTTAAGTTATCAAATTGAATTAGAAGGCAATGGTGACCTCAAAGGCTTACAGCACATTTCTTTCTCAAGGAAAGCAAAGAAACTCCATGTCCCAATCTTTCTCCAGTGAAGTACAGGGGCTGGGTTCCAGGAACTGAGGGTGTAACCCTGAGAAAGCCCCTAAGCCTCCTTTTATTCCAAATCCTCCAGCTCTGGGGCCATGCCCTTCAGAGAGTTCCATGGGAAAGAAGATAATCCCAAGGACCTGTCACCACTTTTCCACCTTGGTTGGGTCCTTGAGTGGAAAAGGAGGGTGGAATTTTGCCCTCTACCTTCCTTGTGCATCTGTTCTCCAACTTGGACAAAATAACTGGGCTGTCAGCCCCAAGAGAACCCTGGCACCGAGCACAGGACTGGCACTTAGCAGGCATACTCAAAATGTCTTCTTGAAAGGAATCTTCCTTCCTTTCTTCCTTCCTTCCTTTCTTTCTTCTTTCTTTCATTCTTTCTCTTTCTTTCTTCTTCTTTTGAGACAGAGTCTTACTATATTTATTGAAAAAATTTCTTTCTTTCTTCTTTCTCTCTCTTTCTCTCTTTCTTTCCTTCTCTCTTTCTTCTTTCTTTCTTTCTTTCTTTTGAGACAGGGTCTCACTATTTTACCCAGGCTGGACTCAAACTCCTGGGCTCAAGTGATCCTCCCACCTCATCCTCCCAAAGTGATGGGATTACAGGTGCACAGCACTCCACCTGGCTGAGAGAACTACTTCTGAATATCAATCCAAAGATTCCATTAGAGTCATCAGTTTCTACCATAAAAATGTGTTCCTAAGTTCCCCAGAGGGAATCTTAAGTGACCATGAGCTCAAGACACACATTGGAGTCCCATCTAAAAACTTCCCTGGGGACATCAAAAAAAAAAAAAAAAAAAAAGGAAAGTCTAGCCAGGCAATTGTGGTGGCTCATGCCTATAATCCCAGAACTTTGGGAGGTCGAGGACGAGGTGGGAGGATGGCCTGAGCCCACAAGTTCAATACCAGCCTGGGCAAGAAAGCAAGACCCAATCTCTACAAACAAAAATTAGCTGGGCATTGTGTTGTGCCCTTATAATTCTGGCTACTTGGGAGGCTAAAGTGGGAGGATTGCTTAAGCCCAGAAGTTACAGACTGCAATAAACTATGGTCACACCATTGCACTCCAGCCTGGGTGACAGAGCAAGACCTTGCCTCAAAAACAAAACAAAACAAAACAAAAAGGAAAATCTGAACAACCTAAGGAAACATAATGATGAAATAGAATATAGTATACTAGAGCAGAAAAAGGACACAAGGTAGTGAGGAAGCCTGAATAAAGTATGGACTTCAGTTAATAATACTGTATCAAATGACTCATTAATTGTGACAAATGTACCATGTAAATGTAGGATGTTGATAACGGGAAAACGGCTGTGTGGTCTATGGGAACTTTGTATGATCTTCACAACCTTTCTCTAAGTCTAAATCTATTCTAGGCCAGACGCGGTGGCTCACACCTGTAATCCCAGCATTTTGGGAGGCCAAGGTGGGTGGATCACCTGAGGTCAGGAGTTCAAGACCAGCCTGGCCAACATGGTGAAACCCCGTTTCCACTAAAAATACAAAAAATTAGCCGGGCATGGTGGCAGGCGCCTGTAATCCCAGCCACTCGGGGGGCTGAGGCAGGAGAATCAATTGAACCCGGGAGGCAGAGGTTTCAGTGAGCCGAGATCGCGCCATTGCGCTCCTGCCTGGGTGACAGAGTGAGATTCTGTTTTGAAAAAAACAAAATACTGCCACAACTTTAAAAGGTAAAAATTATGGGAGAAAAAATAGAAACCCCTCCCTGGTATTTGGTGGCAGTGACGGGAGATGGTAGTGTGTGTGGACAAGAAGGCACCCTGACACTCAGAACTGGAGAGCCAGGCCGCCCGCCAGTGCGAAGTTGAAAGAGCCCATGGCGCCCCCTGCTGGACATAGAACTATCTGCTTCTGTTCCCTTCCCTGGCATGATCCCTGTGGCTCAGAGCATCAATATTGCATCTTAGAACAGATGGGTAAACTGAGGCCCGGAGAGAGGAAAGGAATTGCCCAATGGTACTTCCAAAATGACTGCAGAAGCAAAATCTGACTGTCAAGGAGTTCCCTTGCCACCCACACCAGATTGCTATTCTGGGAGCAAAAAGGTATGAGAAAGGGCTGAAGTTTTGGAGTCACAAAGACTGAGCTCAAATACTGGCTCTGGCACCTCATTTTTGCATGTGACAAACATTTATGACACCTACACGCGCCAGGGGCTTTTCTGGGTGCTATGGAAAGCTGAACAAGGCAGACAAAGTCCCTGCTCACTGAAGTTCTGGGAAGACGTAACAAAAAGTAAAATAACTCTCTAAAAGGAGCATGCAGTGTGTGCAGTGAAGGAAAGAACCAGCATGCTGTGGCAGAGAGGAACTGAGGAGGGGTGCTAGAGTGGTGTTAGAAAGCTCTTCTAAGGTGACATTGAGCTAAGACCTAAAAAATAAGAAAGAAGAGGCCAGGTGCAGTGGCTCATGCCTATAATCCCAGCACTTTGGGAGGCTGAGGTAGATGGATGGCTTGAGCCCAGGAGTTTGAAACCAGCCTGAGCAACATGGCAAAACCCCATATCTTTAAAAAAAAAAAAAAAAAAAAGGCAAGAAATTAGCCAGGAGTGGTGGTGCACACCTGTAGTCCCAGCTACCTGGGAGGCTGAGGTGGGAAGGTCACCTGAGCCCAGAAGGTCAAGGCTGCATGAGCCTTGATTGCACCACTGCACTTCAGCCTGGGCGACAAGAGTGCGACCTTGTCTAAAAAAAGAAAAAAGAAGCCAGGCATGGTGGGACATGCCTGTAATCCCAGCACTTTGGGAGGCCGAGGCAGGCGGATCACCTGAGGTCAGGAGTTCAAGATCAGCCTGGTCAACACGGTGAAACCTCTGTCTCTACTCTACTAAAAATATAAAAATTAGCTGGGTGCAGTGGTGGGCGCCTATAATCCCAGGTACTCAGGAGGCTGATGCAGGAGAATCACTTGAGCCTGGGAGGCAGAGGTTGCAGTGAACTGAGATTGTGCCACTGCACTCCAGCCTGGGCAACAGAGCAAGACTCAGTGAAAAAGAAAGAGACTGGGTGCAGTGGCTCATGCCTGTAATCCCAGCGCTTTGGGAGGCCGAGGCAGGCAGATCACCTGAGGTCAGGAGTTCAAGACTAGCATTGCGAACATGGTGAAACGTTGCCTCTACTAAAACTACAAAAAATTACCCGAGCATGGTGGTACGCACCTGGAATCCCAGCTACTTGGGAGGCTGAGGCAGGAGAATCACCTGAATCCAGGAGGTGGAGGTTGCAGTGCGCTGAGATTGTACTACTGCACTCCAGCCTGGGTGACAGAGTGAGATTCCGTTGAAAGAAGAGAGAGAGAGAGAGAGAAAAGAAAGAGAAGGAAGGAAGGAAAGAAAGAATGAAAGAAAAAGGAAAGAAAGAAAGACGGAAAGAAAGACGGAAAGAAAGACAGAAGGAAGGAAGGGAAGGAGGGAGGGGAAAGGCTGGGCATGGTGGCTCATGCCTGTAATTCCACCACTTTGGAAGGCTAAGGTGGGTAGATCACTTGAAGTCAGGAGTTCAAGACCAGCCTGGCTAACATGGCAAAACTCCATCTCTACCAAAAATACAAAAATTAGCCAGGCATGGTGGCATGTAGCTATACTCCCAGCTACTCAGGAGGCTGACACAAGGAGAATCACTTGAACCTGGGAGATGGAGGTTGCAGTGAGCTGAGATCACGCCACTGCACTCCAGCCTGGGTGACAGAGCGAGACTCCATCTCAAAAAATAAATAAATAAATAAATAAATAAAAACTGAGATGAGATGAATATTGGAAATTCTGTAGTGTCCACCGATGCCTGGAAGAATTAATTCAAACCCTTTCTGGATGAGGGCACATCCACCTTAGGCCTCAAGGAGCTTCAATAAATAATTTATCAAAGGCATGGAGCAACACAGAATCAAAGATAACCAGGGGCCAGTTGCAGTGGCTAACACTTGTAATCCCAGCACTTTGGAATGCTGAGGCAGGAGGATCACTTGAGCATGGGAGTTCGAGACCAGCCCCGACAACAGAGTGAGACCTTGTCTCTACAAAAACAAAATTTAGAAATTAGCTTGGCATGGTGGCTAATTTCTGTTTTCCAACTGAGTTTTAAATTTCAGTTTTCATGTTTTTCATTTCTAGTTCTATTGGTTCTTTTACATATCTGCTTCATCATCTCTTTTCTTTTAAATTTTTCTTTTTTTTATTGGGTAGCCTCCTGAGCCAGTCTCTGAACCTACTCTGGCTCGGGAGGCAGGAAAATGGAAAATTAAAACAACATGGAAAACATTTGGACATTGTCTGAAAACCAATTGCCTGTGTGATCCGGATATTTTAATTTATCATAGGCTACTATAATCTACAATAGGCCAAGCTTTAGTAAAAATACATAATCCAAAATGCTATTTTCTATTTCAGTTACTGAATCACCTTGAAGGGAAGTAAATTTCACTATTGTTACAATGAAAACTATGTACACTACAGGTTCACAACTGTAATCTCAGCACTTTGGGAGCCTGAGGCAGGTGGATCACTTGAGGTCAGGAGTTTGAGATCAGCCTGGCCAACGTGGTGAAACCCTATCTCTACTAAAAATACAAAAATTAGCTGGGCGTGGTGGCAGGCGCCTATAATCACAGCTACTTGGGAGGCTGAGGCAGGAGAATCGCTTGAACCCAGGAGGCGGAGGTTGCAGTGAGCTGAGATTGTGCCATTCCTCTCCAGCCTGGGCAATAGAGCGACTCAGTCTCAAAAGAAAAAAAGAAAGAAAAGAAAAGAAAACTATATACACTATTAATATAATTAAAAAATCAGTATTTGAAGAAAAAACTATTGACATATACTGCATATGGAGTATCTTAAGGGAGAAAGTCCTTAAAAGGGCAACAGCCTGCCACATACTCATAACCATCTCCCCTTCAAGACATTTGCCACATTTCAAACCTGCATGGGGAGGAATGCTAAGTTCAAAACTTCTGAAAGGCAGAACTGAATTTCCAAATTCTTCTGGAGATCTTCCAAGCTCTCAGTCAAAGCCCAGGAGGGCCGTGGCAGGGAATAGGCACAAACCAGAGGTCTGATAAAATTGCAGTCTACCTTGACTCACCTTAGTCATTGGAACAAGATAATCACTCACTTCATCTAACGCTGGAAGGGGACTTTGAAGCTACTATGATTCCTTTAATACAATGTCCACTATATACTCAAAATTTACAAGAAACTCAGAATAAGAAAAACGTAATGGCCAGGAGTGGTGGCTCACGCCTGTAATCCCAGCACTTTGGAAGAATGAGGCAGGCACATCATGAGGTCAGGAGTTCGAGACCAGCCTGGCCAGCATGGTGAAACACCATCTTTACTAAAAATACAAAAATTAGCCGGGCATGGTGGTGCATGCCTGTAGTCACAGCTACTCAGGAGGCTGAGGCAGAAGAAAATGAAGTCTCGGCTGGGTGCAGTGGCTCACGCCTATAATCGCAGTACTTTGGGAGGCCCAGGCAGACAGATCACCTGAGGTCAGGAGTTCAAGACCAGCCTGGCCAAGATGGTGAAACCTCGTCTCTACTAAAAATAAAAAAAAAATTAGCCAGGCGTGGTGGCATGGACCTGTAACCCCAGCTAACTGGGAGGCTGACGTAGGAGAATCACTTGAATTTGGGAGGCAGAGGTTGTAGTGAGTCAAGATCATGCCACTGCACCAGCCTGGGTGACAGAGTAAGACTCCATCTCAAAAAAAAAAAAAAAAAAAAAAGACAGATTACTAAGCCGTCATTTAAAATAGTTTTAGAAAGATAATTTTTAAATGTTCTAAATAGCTGCCAAGTTAAAAGTATACAGTGTTGTATAGATGTATAGAGTATGACCCCCAACTTGTTTTTTTTCAAAATGCATTATACATAAATACACACACAAAGTAAAAAAAGAGCAGAAAAGATATACACCAAATATTGGCAGGAGTATCATCTGGGTGGTGGGATAACATGAGGTTTTTCTTTTAGGTGTTTACCTACGCTTTCCATATTTTCTCAGTGTAAAATGAAGTGTCTAGCACATAACACATGCTTAGTATATTCGAATCTCCTTTCTCCCCCAACTCTTGCTCTCTTTTCTGAAAGGACAATCAGGAAATAAAAGGCTAAGGGCTTCCCGAGGACTTCTGCCTCAGACAGGAACCTGCTGAAGCTTTGGTCTTTCTGTGGTAGCTGTGAGCCCTACAATAGTTCATGTTCAGCCACATCTGACCCAGAGCCAGGGTCAGAAGCTTAGTAGAAGGGCCTCAAGTAGCCCCTGGGATCTGGGCACTCTGTGGAGTAACCCTGCCTCTGGCTGTGAGCCGTGATCTCCACAGGGATCTGTTTCTGCTAAGCTAGCAAGTCCCTAAGAGATAAGAGATTTTTGATAGAAGCAGCAGGCAATACGCCCCAGCCCCAGTACCCATGGTTCCCACCCAGGGGAGGGGAAGAACACAGGATTTCAAATGAGAAGGCCTGGGTTCTATTCAGAACCTGGGCAATAAAACAAAACAATGATAACTTAAAAAAGAAAAAAAAAAGGCCAAGTGCAGTGGTTCACGCCTGTAATCCCAGCACTCTGGGAGGCGGAGGCGGGTGGATCACAAGGTCAAGAGATCGAGACCATCCTGGCCAACAAGGTGAAATCGTCTCTAGTACAAAATACAAAAATTAGCCAGCCACGGTGGCATGTGCCTGTAGTCCTAGCTACTCGAGAGGCTTAGGCAGAAGAAAAAAAAAGAAAAAAAAGGACCCGGACAAGTTACTTGGCTTGGCTGAGCCTCAGTTTGCACATCTGAGAAGCAGCATGAAGACCCCAATTTCCTAATGTCTGCCCATGTTGGCTACCATCAGTATCGGTCCCCTTCCCCAGGGTCCCAAGATTGAAGCTGACAGTGGGCAAGAAAGGATGTTTATTCAGGCCTGATGCCTTGATAAAGCCAGATGTACAAAAATATATCATTCAAAGTCACAAAAACAATCACCATGTTTGTGTGACCTCCCTTCCTCCCCTTGGGCACAGCCTTTGCAACTGGCCCCCTTCCCAGCTGCTTCCTTTGAAATCTGGGGGTTGGGGGGCAAGGGTCACTTCTTGGCAGCTTCTTCCTGGGCGGCCAAATCTGCCTCCTTCTGAGCAGCCAGGAAGATGGCTCGTTCCTTCTGGAAAGCTGCAAGCTCTTCTGAACTGAGGCTGCAAGTGAAGAAAGACAGACACTTGGCACATGGTTGGTCACTGGTGGGAGCTCATAGGACCCCACGTCTTGCAGGGGCTCGAAGAGGCCTCTGTCTCAGAGCCCAGTTTGCCTGGCCCCTTCTCCCTCCCTGATTTCTCAGCCTCCATACCTTTGCTCATGTTTCCTCTCCAGGGACACCATATCCCAACCCCCAACCTTTTGTTCCCTTATTAAACCCCTACTCATCCTTTGAGGCATCAGCCATAGGCCAGTCCAGATTAACTGGGGTACTCTGTGCCCCAAAATATGCTGTACAGTGACATCACGGGCTGAGCATGTGTGTCTCTCCCAGGGCAGGGGTCAGATTTACCGATCTCCATGCTCCCAGTAAAAGATTTGAGAAAAGTCAAGTCCACGTTTGCTCCATGCTTAACCCCACCCTTTTTGGGAAACAATCGTCAGCCTTGACATGGGATGTGACACAGCAGCAAGAGAGCAATAAAGGGTTGAGCTGCTGTCTCTGTCCAGCCTGTTGTCTAGGCCAGACACCCTCCCACTCAACATCTTGCTTTAATGAAACAATTCCTGAAGTCATCCAAAGCCACATGACAGGGATCCCCTGTTTGCCTCAGGAGCAAGCATGAACCTGACTCAGCTCAAAAGTCCTTCCCCACTGGTCCTTCCCTCATGTCATTCTCCACCCGCCTCTAGGACTACAGACCTTGATCACACTGAACTTCTCCCACTTGGATCCTTTGTAGAAATCTTTCCATTTCTTAGAACATTTCCAGAACAACGTCCAATACATAACAGGTGCCCAATAAGTGTATTCCAAATCAATGAATGTGGCCTCCCACCCCCACCCCCTCCTCTAGAATCTAGGGTCCCTTGAATCAAAAGCTGACTTTCCCACTGCAATGGGCCCGCTCAGCTCCACCCGAGTCTAGAGTTTTCTGGGCCCTCTCGTCACACTGCCACCTGCCAGGACACTTACTCCTTCACCACACGAATGCCCATGGAACGGGCAGACCCGATGATGGAGCGGACAACAGAGGACAGGGGTACATCCTGCAGGACGAATACCTCATCCTGAGCTTTGACGAGGGCAATCTCATACACATGCTTCAAGGTCACCAGGCCTGCCACCTCTTTCCCTGGAAGGAAGGAACAAATGGCTCTTCAGGTGTTACTGCTTCCTTCTGGCGCCCCCAGAATCTCAGACGCCCATCCTGGCCCTCACCTGTCTGCCGGGCCCCCTTCTCAATCCCAGCTGCTGCCTTCAGGAAGTAGGAAATAGTGGGCTGTCCAATCTTGATGTCAAATGTTCTGTCAGGCTTAGCAGAAAAAAGAAATATGGGATTCTCTCTTCCTGCTGCCCCATCCCAGGGAACTTCTAATGTCCTGCCTCTGCTTCCTTCATCTCACTTTCCTATAGCATCCCTCGAAAAGACCCCAGAATCACAAGAAAAAATAAATCTGCAGCAAACATCCCTGTCCCCTCTATTCCTGCCCTAACTCTGCTCTGAGATGGAGGGGCAAAGGGAGGAACTGCAATATGGCAAGATGGGGCGGGCTCAGAAAAAATATGGTCTAGTCATAAATGGGGAAAGTGGAACCTAGTAATAGGAAGTCAAGTCAGGAGCAGAGAAGCAACCCCAGATGACCAGCCCCAGGTCGGAGGAAGAACAAGGGGAGAAGGAAACCAGGGATCAGAGTCCAGACCCCACCTTCACAAAAATCTTGGTAGGCAGAGGAATGCCTTCCTTGATGTCCTTTGTCCTCTCATTGAACTCCTTGCAAAACTGGTTGATGGAAACACCTCGCTGTGAGGGAAGCATAGGGGGTTAGTGCTGGGAGGAAGGGACGGCTTCCTACCGCCCAGGAGGCGCTGTCCGTTCCCTCCTTCGTCTCCACTTCTCTCGGTTCCCATCTCTACTCAGATTCAACTACCATTTGGTGCGCTGCGCCAAAAGATCTGTAGGCATCTTCCCACGTTATCCTCATCACAGCACATTGAGGAAGGGATGAGGAAGCCCAGGCGAAAGACACTTTGTAACCAGCACAAGGACATAAAGCGTGTGAGACGCAGAGCTGAGCTCTGAACAGAGGCCCGGGTGGTTCCGGAGCCAGCTCTCTCCATCCGCGTACTAGCTTCCACCCTCAACCCCCACACCCGGTTCCCGCCATGGCCGCACCTGACCCAGCACTGGGCCTAGTGGGGGCCCGGGCATGGCCTGGCCTGCCCGCACTATGGCCCGGATCACACCGCCGACCTCGGGCTTCCTGAGGGCCCGGGTGGCCCGGCTGACTTTCGACATGATGCGGGGCTGCCAGCTTTAGTTCCCCTCAGGGCAGCAGCAAGAGCTACGCCCTGGGCGCCACCATCTTGAGCCAGAGGTCAAGGGTCCTCACGTTAGGCTCAGGCAGGTGAGGCCAACAGCTGCCTTGTTTCAGTCCTACTGCTCGCCAACTAGTAAGACATGGAAGGTGAGAGAAGGAGAAAATACTTTCTAACTTGTCTTATGCAGATAAAGGGAGGGCTCGAATGGCCTCAATACACACATTTCCCCCCCCCCCCCGCCGGAGCGCGCACAGGCACTATCTCGGACAGCTAACCAGGAGGTGGGACTGTGATACCCCACAGCATTGTGGGTAAGGTAGTTTTGACTCCGTGTGCAGGTCCGGCCAATTGCTATGCGCCAGTGCGCCATCTGCTGGACACGGTGATGATCCTAGGGTTTGAAATACACCTGGAGCTCTTGATTGGTAATGGGAATCTCTCTATCCTCTTTCTGTTCCTCACATGCTGTTGAAAGGCAGTATGGTTAAGAGTGTAGACCCTGGGCTGGGCGCGGTAGCTGACGTCTGTAATCCCAGCACTTTGGGATGCCAAGGCGGGAAGACCGCTTGAGCCCAGGAGTTTGAGAACAGCCTGGGCAACACAGTAAGACCCTGTCTCTACTGGTCGGGAGGATCGCTTGAGCCCAGGAGTTGGAAGCGGCAGTGAGCTATGATCGCTCTACGGCATGTGAACTTGATCAAGTTACTTATGCTCTGTCTCCTCCCCAGCACAGCAGGTATTGTAATGTGTAATACCTACCTCTCAGGATTGCTGTGAAGACTGTTAGCAAAGTGCTTAAAACAATGTCTGGCACCTAGTAAGCCCGTGCTATTATTATCTGTACAATTAAGATAAAACCTGAGCTGTTGTGAGGCTTAACAGACCCAGAACATTTGATACATCACCTGTGACCAGTCAAATAAGCCAGCATCTTATTGTATCATGAGGAAGCAAAAATCACCTGGTGACCATTGAACAGGCCCTAGAGACAAAAACTCCTTAAATGAGGAATTTAAAAGTAATTAAACTTCCCTAGTATCTAATGTCAGCATCTGGTTCTAGGCCTCTTTTCAACCTAAAATGTATAAGCAACTAGAATTTCTATACATCTCAGGAATGCCATCCCAAAACTCATTTTGCAACACTTGCTAACATTAAAGCACCAGAGTTACTATGAATGTAATCATTTATCATGACCTATGTGGCTAGTGTGGTCCAAATTACCCTCAACCTCCCGCTTCAAGGTCCATAAATACCCCTAAGGAAAATCCACCAGCTTGCTCAGTCGTCTCTTGCTGAGGCTCCCCTCTGCACTCCTCTGCGGTCTTCTTTTTTTCTAATAAAACTTTCCAGCTGACGCCGTTTTTGGCCTCAGCCCGCCTGCACCTGGGTGAAAAAAAAAAAACAAAACTTTCCTTTTCGCTGGGCGCGGTCACTCACGCCTGTAATCCAAGCATTTTGGGAGGCCGAGGCGGGCAGATCACAAGGTCAGGAGTTCAAGACCAGCCTGGCCAACATGGTGAAACCCCCTTCTCTACTAAAAATAAAAAAGTTAGCTGGACATGGTGGCATGTGCCTGTAATCTTGGGAGGCCGAGGCTGGAGAATTGCTTGAACTGGGACCCGGGAAGCAGAGGTTACAGTGAGCCGAGATCACACCACTGCACTCCAGCCTGGCCCATAGAACGAGACTTCATCTCACAAAAAATTAAAAATAAAAAAAAAACAAAACTTTCCTTTTCAAACCTATACTGTTGTTGGTAAATTCTTCTTACCAACCCACGAGTCAAGCATGTCCGATGCTGGGGCTCTGACACCTTGCCTGGCATGTCGTTTACCTTGTTTTCTGAGCACTTGCTCTATGTCAGGCACTATGCTAAGCAGAAGTGCATTATTATTTAATCCTCACGATGGCATGAGGCAAATGCTTTTATTGTAGGCCAGGAATGGTGGCTCATGCCTGTAATCCCAGCAATTTGGCTGAGGCAGGAGGATCACTTGAGCCCAGGAGTTTGAAACCAATCCTGACAACATATTGAGACCCCTGTCTCTAACAACAACAAAAAAAAATTGGAAAATCAGAGACAGCTCTCTGAGGCAGAGTTTGCGTCAGAGACAGGTGGATAAATATCTTTGCCTTGAACCAGATACAGCTTACAATAGGGCATCACCCTGCCCCAGCTAGGATGATGTATGGTGGACTACCCGATTTCAGGGTTGGATGGTAAACATAGGATGGGTAACTCCGAGCTGGAGACACTCGAATAATAAACTACATCTGTCCAAGGGCTCCCCACCAAATAACTGCCAGAATTTAGAATGCAGTCCTATACTCATCACCACTGGTAATCCAGCTGTTCTAAACCAAGGACCAAAAGTAGCATTTCAGGTATATGGGTAAGGGGCAGACATCACAGGGAAAGACCCCCTAGGGTGACTTGTTCTGAAACTAATCAAGAACTCAACCTCCCATTTGCCTGGGACTACTCCAATCCCAGACCCTAATAAACACTTTAGTTCGTGAAGTAAATGATCCTAAAAGGGTAAAAATAATTAAGGTAAAGGATTTAAGGCAAACCTTAGAAATTGAGACAGGGTACGGGGATGTGAATGCCTGGATAGAATGGGTCAAATTTTCGGTACAAGCTCTCAACAAGAGTAACTGCTATGCATGTGCTGCGGGATGACCTCAGGCACAGGTGGTTCCGTTTCCCTAGGATGGGATACTAATCCTGAAGGAATGCATTGCAGGTTGGCTCTATACCAGGCCAAGGATGCATGGGGAAATGAGACTTTTAAGAGTCTGTCATTGCTCTTTCCTGCATTGCGGGGGTCAGTTCCCAGAGCAATCCCCTCCTTCTCTATAGGGAGTATGTACCACTCCTCTTGCCTCTCTAGGCAGGGGGCAGAGTTCAATAAGCCCGTGGGAGAACTCTCGTCTTGTACCCACATCCTAAATGTCGCTGGTGAGTCAGGCAATGGCAATTACTCAGCTGTCCATAAACCCCAGGCTAATGTCTGGTGGTATTGTGGGAAAAGGAACCTCCATAACCTGTTACCATCTAATTGGACCAGGACTTGTGCTTTAGCCAATTAGCCATTCCTTCCACCCAGACATTCCATAAGATACCCAAAAATACACATGGCCACCGAAACTGGAGCGATTTGACAAATTCTTTGGATCCCAATATACATGTTGACTCGATAGGAGTCCCAAGGGGGGTACCTCATGAATTTAAGGCCCAAAACCAAATAGCTGCTGGGTTTGAGTCAGCAACCTTCTGGTGGTCAGCTATCAGTAAGAATGTGGATTGGATTAACTATATCTATTACAGTCAACAGAGCCAGGCGCGGCGGCTCACACCTATAATCCCAGCCCTTTGGCGGGCTGAGGTGGGCGGATCGCCTGAGGTCAGGAGTTTGGGACCAGCCTGACCAACATGGAGAAACCCTGTCTCTACCAAAAATACAAAATTAGCCTGGTGTGGTGGCACATGCCTGTAATCCCAGGGAGGCAGAGGCAGGAGAATCGCTTGAACTGGATTTTCCAAATTCCCGCAAGGTAAGACCTGGCATTAAATCTTATACTTTGGAGTCCTGCTGTCTTGGTCACATTAATCCCCAAGGGAGATTGGGTGATTGGGTAGGGAGGAGTCAACTGGCAGTTTCCATGTTGACCTTCTGCTCTTTGTATAGTAGCCCATCCCAGCCATATTGACTTCCAGAAATGAGACCAGCCCATGTTTTCTTTTTAGATTTTTCTCAGAGTTAACTTTAAGGGTTCCTCAGGTGACCCAGCTACTTCTCACTGGTCTTTTTCCTTCCCTTCCGGGGTCTCTTTTACTAGTCCCTGGACTCAAGTATACTGAGTCCACCCTGGTTCAGCTGTTCACATGGCCATTTCAGTGGTTAAGAGCATTGAATAATAAACTACACCTTGGATAGAGACCTTCCCAGCATGGGTGGATCTTGTGTTATTTCCAAGTCTTAATCAACACAAAGTCACCAGGCTGGAAGTGGTGAACTGTGAACTCAAAAGGCAGAGTTTGAGTCAGAAGTCCTTTTAACCTACAGCATGACAGGGTGGAGGATGTGGCCAGTATATAATTTCTTAAGAATTGATCCTTGGTTTCTATAGTGGGGAGATGTGTAGCTCTGCCCAAATATGGGAGCCCATATAATAACTTGTAGGGGGACAATCCCAAGTCTTTTCCTGGGACTGTCTTAATCCTAAGTAGTGCTGTTGGGAGACATTTGGTCCAAGGCACTTTAGTTTCTAAGATTAGTTTAGTGATATGCTTTTTGAGAGTTTAATTCATTCTTTCTACCTTTCCAGAGGAAGAGGGATGCCAAGGGGTGTGCTAATTTCATCTAATTTGTAAACCTTCCATAATTCCCCTTAACACCCTTACGGTAAAGTGGCTTCCATTGTGTGAATTAATATTTTCCACCAGGCCAAATCTAGGTACAATCTGTTCTAATATTATTTTGACCACATTCCCAGCAGTGGCTGTTGGAAGGCAAAAGGCTTCTATCCAGCTGGAAGGGTGCTCTATGATCACTAATAAATACTTTAGTCTTCCTCCGTTGGGGATTTCTGTGAAATCTACTTGAATGCTTTGAAATGGTCTTAGTCCAGGAGGTCTTCCTCCCATCACCTGTTTTCTAATCACCTTTTTGTTTATCCTTTGACAAGTTGCACAACTTCCATATACTTGCTTAGAGGGGTATAAATCCCTGTACACCCATAATTCCTAAGTATTGCATCACACAGAGCCTGGGGTCCCCAGCAACTCCCTTCATGTAATATAGACATTAGTTCTCTTATTAGGGGTTTGCTCACACTAGCTCTCTCACACTGTCCACCTTTATCTCAGCTGTCTGCTCCATCTCTGTGGCTCCTGCTGCCTCCATGCCTGCAGCTGCACTCCCTGGTCTGCAAGGCCAGCTCTTACTTACAAAGTTAGCCTCCAAAGGGCCTTGCCCTACTGGGTCCTCCAGATCTAATCCTGGAGTAATTTTTTTTTTTCATCTGATCTCTGAGCCTCTGCAGGAATGCAGAGGGAGTTTTCTCTTTTTCTTGTTGAATCTTGAATGCCTTTGAGACATTTTGTGTCATAGGAGGGGACCCTTTCATCCCTTTAATTAATAATTCCCTGGGGTCCTGCATTCTTGCATTTTTCTCCGGGATCATTATTATCCCATTCCAAATTGACATTTGGAAATTTTTGTTGGGCCGGCAAGACTCCTTGCCCGAGAGGGTGTTTCCTCCCCAGATAGTCATAGCCACTCTCCTAATCATTTCTCTTTCTTCTCCTATAAACAGGATATGTATCATAGACATTATTCTAGCACAGGTGTAAAAGCTGGGTTCAGGAATTGGTCCATCTGGTCTGCTTCTAGGAGTTGTTTCATTTCCTTCTTGAAATTCCTAACTTCAGTACTTGTAAGAGGAGCATTTACAAAGCCAATCTCTCCCTGTCTCATGGGAACTTCCCTAGGAGCGAACATGCTAGATGCCTGCTGTGTGGAAGGGATAGGGAAGTTCTCAATGTCCCTCTTACACTGTTCTATTTCTTTTCTTAAATTTGGATAAGGATCTAAAGGAGTGTTGGTTCAGCTCCCCCATGATCTCCAGGTCTTTCTTCCTCTAACCCCCCTGCTGCCCCTTGATCTTCCTGTCCTCTATTTTGTGAGATGTATGGAGGCGGCAAGCATGATATGGAGTCCCAGGGCTTTTCAGTGGACAAGGGCTTTTTACTAGGTTCTTTTTCTTCATGGGGGCTAATTCCTTGTTTCAGCAGAGAGGTAACCTATCTCTTTTTGTGAGGATGAGATTTTATCATTCACGTAGAGAATTAAAGCTTAGCACATCCAATCCTCATCTGAGACAAACTTAGGCCAAAAGACCAAAGGCTTATAAATGGAGTCTTGGAGCCAGATAAAACAGCAACTTTATCATCTTTTGCTTTTCCTTGTCCCTGGTTCAAGGGTTGTCTCTCCAAACCTGCAACATTCTCCCCAAAGGACTATCTGGGAGAATGTCAGAGGGAGTCTCTTTGGCTCCTTCTTTTGTTTGTCCCCTAGGCCTAGAATTCCTGTTTCCCATTTTCAGTCAGTCTCTGTGTCTGAGATACTGACCTCTCTTCTACATTCTGTTCACTTATTGTGACCTTCTAGGTGCATGAGCCGTGCGGTTTGTTACATTAACAGGCTGGCTGACAGTGCTTAGATTTATCATGCCTTGAAAATGAACCATTTAAAATGTCTTCTCACAAACCAATGTATCCTTTCTGTGTACTGATTTATTGTCTTTGCTTGTAACTCCTGTCTCCTTAAAACATATAAAACCAAAATGTAACCCAGCCACCTTCGGCACACTTCCTTGGGACATCCTGAGACTGTTCCCCAGGCTATGGTCATGCATATTGGCAGAGAATAAACCTCTTTAAAATGTTTTACAGAGTTTGGTTTTTCCATTAACACAGTTCATCTAGCAAAATGAGAGAATCCACATAAAACCACACTGGGAACTGTGAGACACATATAAATGTTTTATTTGGAATACTTGTTGGACTCCCAGTAATTGAATGTGGTTGTCTGCCTCTGAAGTCCATCAAGGCCTTTATAGCACTCAGGCTTGTTAACCTCACCACAGCTCTGGAGCCAAGCTATAAAACCTTGAGCAAGGTCCTTAACCTCCCTGTGCTTCACTTTCCCTACTAGTAAAATGGAACCAATAATATCACCTATCTGGCAGGAAATTAGTGAATTCAGGTAAAGCACTTAGAAGACAGCTTGGCCCAGACAAAGCCAGGCTGGGTCTGATTTAGCTCTGTGTGCCCATAGTGCAATAAATCCCTTCTGAATGAAGGAATTGTCACAAGGCAAACCCCAAAATTGGGGTTCCCAGCCTGGGAGGCCACATCAGTTCTTGGCTTCATGCAGGAAGGAATTCAAGAACAAGCCAACAGAGAAAAGTAAAAGTAAGTTTTTTTTTTTACTTTTTTTTTTTTTTTGAAATGCAGTCTTGCTCTGTTGCCTGGGCTGAAATGCAGTGGCGCAGTCTTAGCTCACTGCAACCTCCGCCTCCTAAGCAATTCTTCTGCCTCAGCCTCCCAAGTAGCTGGGATTACAGGTAACCACCAGCATGCCAAGCTAATTTTTTTTTTTTTTTTGAGACAGAGTCTTGCTCTGTTGCCTAGGCTGGAGTACAATGGCACAATCTCGGCTCACTGCAACCTCCTTCTCCTGGGTTCAAGCAATTCTCCTGCCTCAGCCTCCCAAGTAGCTGGAATTACAGGTGCCCACCACCACACCCGGCTAATTTTTTTTAAATTTTTTATTTTTAGTAGACACGGGGTTTCACCCTGCTGGCCAGGCTGGTCTCAAGCTCCCAACCTCAGGCTATCCACCCACCTCAGCCTCCCAAAGTGCAGGGATTACAGGCATGAGCCACTGTGCCCAGCCTCTTACATGTATTGATTGATGTATTCTATCTAAAAGATATAAAAGCAAGCTGTACCCTGATCACCTTGGGCACATGTTGTTAGGACCTCCTAAGGCTGTGTCACGGGTGCATTCTTAACCTCGGCAAAATAAAACCATCTAAATTGGCTGAGACCTGCCAGATACTTTGGAGTTCACACTGGGAAAGCAGTGGCGATTTCTGGGCTGAGGGATCCTCCCCTTTTTAGACCATATAGGGTAACTTACTAACGTTGACGTGGCATTTGTAAACTGTAATGGCACTGATGTAATGGCAATGATCCTTGAATCCCCAACATAGTGAAACCCTGTCTCTACTAAAAATACAAAAAATTAGCCAGGCGTGGTGGCAGGCACCTGTAATCCCAGCTACTTGGGAGGCTAAGGCAGGAGAATTGCTTGAACCTGGGAGGCGGAGGTTGCAGTGAGCTGAGATGGTACCATTCATTGCACTCCAGCCCAGGTGACAGTGAAAGACTCTGTCTCAAACAAACAAACAAACAAAAAACCCAGATTTCGTGACAACTCTATCATGAGAACACCACCAAAGGGATGGTGGTAAACCATTCAGGAGGATCCACCCCCACGATCCAATCACCTCCCACCAGGCCCCATCCCCACTGGGGATTACAGTTGAACATGAGATTTGGGTGGGGATGCAGAGCCAAACCATATGAGCAAGTGTCTTCTATGTTATTAAGTATTCCCACTAAATGGGATTCTACTGGCTGGAATGGGTAGGGACGGCCTCTTTGAGGAAGTGACATTAACTTGAGAGCAGAAAGAAAAGGGACTTGTTTGGGGGAAGAGCCTTCCAAGCAGGAACAGATATGTGTGGACCCCTGAAGCAGGCGTGGGCTGGGTGGCTCTGGAGACCACCAAGGAAGTCAGTGCAGCTGGGTGAAATGAGGGAGATGGCAGGGGAAGGAGAGGAAGTCAGAGAGGATGGGGAAAGCAGATCATGGCAGGCCTTGGACGGCAGTAAAGACTTAGTACTTTACTTGGGCTCCAGTAGGAAGTCACTGGAATAGATAAGTCATAGGATGCAACTCATGCTGTAGAAAGATTACTCTTGGCTGCTGAAGGGAGGCTACAGAGAGGCGAAGATGAAAGCAGGGACCTGTTAGGAGGCTGTTGTCATCCAGGTGAGAGATTTTGGTGCTACAACTAGGGTCATGAAAAGGGAAGCAGAGAAGATCATATAGGCAAGGGTCAAGGTGTTGGTTCCACAAATACCCCCCAAAGACCTACTGCATGCCAGGTCCTAGGTCAGGCACTGGACATACAGAAATGAGAAGTTTTGACATCATCTTTGAGGGTTACATAGGCTATGCACTGGCTTTGTATCTTTTTTGGCCATGACTATTAGTAAAAAATGCATTTTATATTGTGGCCCAATGCACACATGTGACATACACACAGGGAAATGCCAGTTTCATGAGACAGTTCATGTCTTTATGTGGTGTACTCTATTTTCTATTCTTTCTATTTTATTCTATTCTTTCATTAAAAATGCTGGTTGAACCCATAAAGTCAATTTCATAATTTGCTGATAAGTTACAACCCTACCTTCCAAAAAGTCTTGACCTAACAGGAGAGGTAAATACATGAGTAGAGTGCTAGGTGCAGAACCATATGGTGAGTTCTCTATGACGGGCAGGCACAGCTGCTGCCCTGCAGGGAGGTACTCTCTGTGCATCAGCTCAGCTAGCTGCTATAACAAAATACCACGGCTTGGGCACAGAAACAACAGAAGTTTATTTTCTCACAGTTCTTGGGGCCAAAAGTCCAAAAGCAAGATGTTGGCAGAGTTGGTTTCTTCTGAGGACTCTTACCTTAACTCAAAGATGGCCACATTTTCCCTGTGTCTTCACAAGGTCCCTCTGTGCTCTGGTGTCTCTGTGTGTCCAAATTTCCTCTTCTGTTAAGAACATTAATCAGATTGGATAGGAGCCCACCCTAATTGGCCTCATGTTAAGTTAATCACCTCTTTAAAGGCCCTGTCTCCAAATACAGTCACATTCTGAGGTTTTGGGGAGCCAGGGCTTCAACATAAGAATTTGCAGGGGCAGGGGAGACACAATTTGGCCCATTACAGGCATGTCCCCCAGTCTGAGGGATAGGGAAGCAGAGAGAACAGCAGAGGTGCAGGAGAGGGTGGGGAGGTGCATGTGCTGTGGTGTCACTGGAGGGTATGGTGTGAGGTAGGGAGTAGCAGGCTGGAAAGGTTGGCAGGGGCTAGATCTGAAGAGCCTTGAATCCTGCACCAATGAATGTAAACTAGCTTGCAGAGGGCTGAATCTCAACTGTCAATGCACAGCAAGATTGCCTGGGACATTGGGATAAGTGCAGGGATCCTTGGAGGGGACATCCCAGAAAGCTGCACTTTAATCAGTATCTCAGATGGACCAAGACCTACCCTCGGTAAAAAAAAAAGGTGCAGGTGCCATTGACAAGATGTAAACAGGAACTTGACACTGGATCAGTTGGAGAAGATAGATTGGAGGGGCAAGAATGGAAACAGAGAGGCCATCATGGGGGCTGTCCTGAGTGCCCAAGCCAAGAAATGATGAAGTCTGAACGAACGTTAATAGTGGTTGACTTTTAGAGAATTTTTAACATACACCATGAGCCAGGCCTGAGCTAAGCACCCTTCCTGGGTAATCTCAATTATTTCTCACAATAGCCTTGTATGGTAGGTATCTTTATTATTATTACTATTATTATTTTGAGACAGGGTCTCATTCTGTCGCCCAGGCTGGAGTGCAGTGGCACAAACATGGCTCATCACAGCCTCAATCTTCCAGGCTCAAGCGATCCTCCCACCTCAGTCCTCCAAGTAGCTGGGAGCATAGGCACATGTCACCACATCCGCTTAATTTTTAAATTTTTTTGTAGAGATGCTTTTGCCATGTTGCCCAGGCTGATCTCAAACTAATGCGCTCAAATGGTCTTCCTGCCTCAGCCCCCCAAAGTACTGGGGATTACAGGCATGCCTGGGATTACAGGCATGAGCCACCACACCTGGCCAGTGTCTTTCTTTATTCATTAAAAAAAAAAATTTTTTTTTGAGACAGAATCTCACTCTGTTGCCCAGGCTGGAGTGCAATGGTGTGGTCTTGGCTCACTGCAACCTCTGCCTCCTGGGTTCAAGCGATTCTCCTGCTTCAGCCTCCCAAGTAGCTGGGATTACAGGTGCATGCCACCACGCCTGGCTAATTTTTGTATTTTTAGTAGAGACAGGGTTTCACCATGTTGGCCAGGCTGGTCTCAAACTCCTGACCTCATGATCTACCTGACTCAGCCTCCCAAAGTGCTGGGATTACAGGCGTACGTCACCACGCCCAGCCTATCTTTATTATTTTTATTTCACAGTTGAGAAAACTGAGGCTCAGAGAGGTGAAGAGCCTTGCCCAACATCACACAACTAGGGGAGTTGTCTGTGTGTGTGTGTTGGGAGAGGCAGAACCTAGATCTCAGTACTGCCTCTCTGGGCAGTTGCAGAGGGGATGGCAAGGTTGATGGGAGCTGTGGGGACATAGTAGGCAGGACTTGGTAACAGGTTGAACGTGGGCAATGAGGGAGGGGAATGAGCTACTTGCAGGCAGTTCTGGGTCCCTAACTCTCCAACTAGCCAATCAAAAGTCAAAGGGAGCCCAGCCTCCTCTCTCTCCGCTGCCTTCCCCATCCTCTGTCTGCTCCTCCCTGCTCCTCCTGGGGCTGCCAAGATACCAAGCAAGAGGCTGACGTTGCTTGTGTATGACAGATACAAATCTCTGGTTCGTTATCCTTACTTGCTCATTTGGTGACTGGAGGGATTATTTTAGTGAAGTCTATCTCCTCCTTCTTACTGCCAGAGTGTGAAGCCTCAGATGTCATTCCTCAGGGGGTACAGCCTTGGGTACCCACAATCACCATGGGTTAACAAGGGTTTTGGCAGGACTCTCTTTGACTGACTCATTCCCTGACACACCCAGCTGTTAAGCTCCAGTAATTGCCAGCTGAATTGTCTATTACTGTATTTTCAACAAAGCTCTGGGGTATAAACCGCTCCACAAATGGATCCAGTCAAACCTGGTGACTCCTTTGAAGAAACAGTCCCCGAGGTCAGCGTCTGAGATTTGTTCTGACTCCAGCAGGATTCTCCAGTTTCCTTTTCCCCAGTTTCTCTTCAGCAGACTAGCCAACCTGCAATTTAGCCTTTTTCTCCAGATTCCATCAATATTCCTCTATTGCCTTCACCATAACCTCCAGTGTTTTGAAAGTGCTCCTGGGCTTGAACTTAAACTTCTTTACAACCTGTTGCAAATGTTCCTTTAGGGAAAGATCTGGAGCTCTCTCTCTTACAATCTACTTTTTTTTTTTTTTAAGACAGGGTCTTGCTCTGTCACCCAAGAGGCTGGAGTGCAGTGGCACAATCTTGGCTCACTGCAACCTCCATTTCTTAGGTTCAAGCGATTCTCCTGCCTTAGCCTCCCTAGTAGCTTGTATTACAGGCATGCACCACCACACCCTGCTAATTTTTGTGCTTTTAGTAGAGGCAGGGTTTCACCATGTTGGCCAGGCTGGTCTCAAACTCCTGACCTCAAGTGATCCACCCACCTCGACCTCCCAAAATGCTGGGATTACAGGTGTGAGCCACCGTGCCCCGGCCTTACTACCCACTTCTGTTCCCTAGAAAAATCTCTGAGCCACGGCTTTCGTGCGGGCAGGAACAATAACGTGCCACTCTCTGAGTGACACCCCCACTTCAGGAGCTGAGTGCTTGGAGGAGGGTGACTGCAGCAGCCCCAGGTCTCCTCAGTCCCCCTCCTCCACCCTCTGAATGGAACCTCTATTCCACAAGTGGGGTAAGAGTGAATTGTGCCCCAATGTTCTCAGCAGTGCCATGCCCAATGTTGGACATCCATCCTACCAGTGGGGGCTGTGTGGAAGAAGAGCACTTCCACATATCAGATACACTCACCCAGAACTCAGACTCAACAACAGGTAGATAGGGCAGGATGAAAAATGCTGATGTCTAGTCCCTCCTGAAAAAATGGCCCCCTGACCTGGAGCTGGGGAGAGAGGGGGCCGGTTTTGTTTTTTGTTTTGTTTTGTTTTTTTGAGACAGAGTCTCGCTCTGTTGCCCAGGCTGAGTGCAAGTGGCACGATCTTGGCTCACTGCAACCTCCGCCTCCCAGGTTCAAGCGATTCTCCTGCCTCAGCCTCCAGAGTAGCTGGGACTACAGGCACATGCCACCACACCTGGCTAATTTTTTGTATTTTCAGTAAAGATGGGGTTTCACCGTGTTAAGTCAAGATGGTCTACGTGTGACCTCGTGATCTGCCTGCCTCAGCCTCCCACAGTGCTGGGATTACAGGCGTGAGCCACCGCGCCCGGCCTGTTTTTTTTTTGTTTCTCTGAGACATGCTCTCACTCTGTGTTCAGACTGAGCGCAGTGGTGCAATCATGACTCACTGCAGTCTCAACCTCCCTGGCTCAAGGGATCCTCCTGCCTCAGCTTTTCAAGTAACTGGGACTATAGGCATGCACCACCATGCCCAGTTAATTTTTTGCATTTTTTGTAGACACAGGGTTTTGTGATGTTGCCCTGGCAGGAATTATTTCTCGTTCTGAGGTAGATTAGACAGGGTGGTGATAGCCTCCCTTAAAGGGGAATAAAACTTGCTAAGTAGTTGGAGAAAACAAACTACCCAACAATGCGCAAACTGCGTCCTGGGCTCATGGTTAGAACATCCCACAGAAAGGAGGTAGAAAAGCAGAAGGGGGCTGGGCATGGTGGCTCATGCCTGTAATCTCAGCACTTTGAGAGGCCGAGGCAGGTGGATCACCTGAGGTCAGGAGTTCAAAACCAGCCTGACCAATATGGTGAAATCCCGTCTCTACTAAAAATACAAAACTTAGCCAGGCGTGGTGGCATATGCCTGTAATTCCAGCTACTCGGGGGGCTGAGACAGGAGAAGTGCTTGAACCCGGGAGGTGGAGGTTGCAGTGACCCAAAATCACACCACTGCACTCCAGCCTGGGCAACAGAGCAAGACTCCATCAAAAAAAAAAAAAAAAAAAAACAGAGCAGAAGGGAAAATACCCAAATTCATGTAAGCGCAGAAATCCAGGTTCAGTGTCCTTGGGCTGACCTATGCTTATTATAATAGTAAAAAACACACCCCTGGGTAGAGATTTAAGATGCTAATGAGACATGCCATGTATGTACTAGCATGCACAATAATAGCACATGTGCATGCAGGGGACCACCCAGAACACGAATAATCATGAATAATGATTCCCCCTTTATGAATAATCATGTAAGACTCCAATAAAAGGAGACTTTCTAGTGTCAATTGGTGCCGTTTCACCTTTGAGCAGCCAGCTCTGATCAGCTGTCACAGTGTACTTTTATTTATTTATTATTTATTTATTTATTTATTTTTGAGATGGAGTCTCTCTCTGTCGCCCAGGCTGGAGTGCAATGGCGCAATCTCGGCTCACTGCAAACTCCGCCTCCTGGGTTCAAGCGGTTCTCCTGCCTCAGCCTCCTGAGTAGTTGGAATTACAGGCATGCACCACCACGCCTGGCTAATTTTTGTATTTTTAGTAGAGACAGGATTTCACCATGTTGATCAGGCTGGTCTTGAACTCCTGACCTTGTGATCCGCCCTGCCTCAGCCTCCCAAAGTGGAGGCATGAGCCACCGCACCCAGACCAGAGTGTACTTTCACTTTGCAATAAACTCTCTTGCTTACTCCTACTTTGGACTCCTCTTGTATGGCGAAGTCAAGAACCTGAACCAGCCCACAGGCAACAATTCCTCTCATCAAGGTTGGGGTCTAAGTTCCTCCCTTTGAATCTGGCAGGCATGTGATTGTTTCGATTGATAGAATAGAGCAGAAGTGACACTATGGAAGTAACATTGTGGCTTTTTTTTTAAGACAAGGTCTCTTTTGCCGAGGCTGGTGTGATCATAGCTCACTGTACCTGCTACTTTCCAGGCTCAAGCAATCCTTTTGTCTCAGCCTCTGGTGTAGCTGGGATTACAGGTATGCGCCACCACACCTGGCTTATTTTTAAATTGTTTGTAGAGGTAAGGCATGTTAGGCCATTCTCACATTGCTATAAAGAAATACCTGGGCTGGGCACAGTGGCTCACTCCTGTAATCCCAGGATTTTGGGAGGCTGAGGCAGGTGGATCATGAGGTCAGGAGTTCGAGACCAGCGTGACCAACATGGTAAAACCTTGTCTCTACTAAAAATACAAAAATTAGCCAGGCGTGGTGGAGTTCTCCTGTAATCCCAGCTACTCAGGAGGCTGAGGCAGGAGAATTGCTTGCGCCCAGGAGGCGAAGGTTGTAGTGAGCTGAGATCGCACCACTGCATTCTAGCCTGGGTGACAGAGTGAGACTCCATCTCAAAACAAACAAACAAACAAACAAACTAGATACTTGATGGCCGGGCATGGTGGCTCATGCCTATAATCCCAGCACTTTGGGAGACCAAGGCGGGCAGATCACATGAGGTCAGGATTTCAAGAGCAGCCTGGCCAACATGGTGAAACCCCATCTCTACTAAAAATACAAAAATTATCCTGGTGTAGGGGGGAGTAAAAAAAGAAAAAACAAATTAAAAAAAATTTTTTAATTAAAATAAATAAAATACAAAAATTAGCTGAGTGTTGTGGCAGACACCTGTAATCCCAGCTACTCGGGAGGCTGAGGCAGGAGAACCACTTGAACCCAGGAGGTGGAGGTTGCAATGAGCTGACATCAGACTATTTTGTACTCCAGCATGGGAAACAAGAGTGAAACTCTATCTCGAAACAAAGAAAGAAAGAGAGAAAGAGAGAAAGAGAAAGAAAGAAAGAAAGAAAGAAAGAAAGAAAGAAAGAAAGAAAGAAAAGAAAAGAAAGAAAGGGAAGGAAGGAAGGAAGGAAAAGAAAAGAAAGGAAGGAAGGAAAGAAAGAAAGGAAGGAAAGAAAAGAAGAAAGGAAGAAAGGAAGGAAGAAATGAAAGGAGGAAAGAAAGAAAAGAAAAGAAAGAAAGGAAGGAAAGAAAAGAAGAAAGGAAGAAAGGAAGGAAGAAATGAAAGGAGGAAGGGAGGGAGGGAAAGAGAGAAAGAAGGAAAGAAAGAAAGAAAAAGAAAGAAAGAGAAAGAAAGAAAAAAAAAGAAAGAAAGAAGCAAGGAAGGAAGGAAGGAAAGAAAGAAGAAAAAGAAGAAAATTCCCAGCTTCTCTAGCCAAAATCAATGCTAAAATTAAGAAATGGCTTCTGGAAAAAGATCACATCAGAAAAACACGGTATAAAGTTGAAGCCAAAAGTACAGCTGTAAATTCCCTAAGATTTCAGATCTAAGGCAATAGAACCATTCAAACAATAAGGGCTTCTAGAAGCATTAAAGGATTTGTCTATCAGCATGAGCCCAAGGTAGAGAGGGGCTTATCTCAAAGAGATTTGTGGGCATAGTCTAAAGAAGTGAATAAGGTCCATAGAAATCTACAAAGTTTTTAAGAGAATTGTATTGGCAGAAACACTGCCAACTTGGACTGTAAAGGACAGAGACAACAGAAATGGAAAGGAGGCATTTGGATCCCTAAACTTCCATAAACAGGATGCAGGCCAAGAAAACTACTCAGGTGCAAACACAGGCTACCTTTTATGGAAAAGGAAAGATGATTCAGGAAGTAGAATTAAGGGCCCAGAGGGTGGAGCCAAGAGCCATGGATTGTTATTCTCAGGCCTTGGAGTCTTAATCAAAGAACTGCCAACTTATATCTTGCTAGAGTTGACAATTTCTAGGCACCAGTGACTCTTGCATGCCTCCCATATTCCCATTTGTTTTTGTTTTGTTTTGTTTTGTTTTGTTTGCTTGTTTGTTTTGTTTTGTTTTTGAGACAGAGTCTTGCTCTGTCACCCAGGGTGGAGCGCAGTGGCACTATCTTGGCTAACTGCAACCTCTGCCTTCCAGGTTCAAGTGATTCTCCTGCCTCAGCCTCTTGAGTAGCTGGGACTACAGATGCATGCCACAACACCCGGCTAATTTTTTTGTATTTTTACTAGGTACAGGTTTTCACCCGTACCTGGTCTCCGTCTCCTGACCTTGTGATCCGCCTGCCTCGGCCTCCCAAAGTCCTGGGATTACAGGCATGAACCACCATGCCTGGCCTGTTTTTTTTGTTTGTTTGTTTGTTTTTGAGACAGAGTCTTGCTCTTTCACCCAGGCTGGAATGCAGTGGCGCCATCTCAGCCTCCCAGGTTCAAGTAATTCTCATGCCTCAGCCTCCGGAGTAGCTGGGATTACAGGCATGTGCCACCACACCCAGCTAATTTTGTACTTTTAGTAGAGATATGGTTTTGCCATGTTGGCCAGGCTGGTCTCAAATGCCTGGCCTCAAGTGATCCACTCACTTCAGCCTCCCAAAGTGCTGGGATTATTGGCATGAGCCACCGTGCCCTGTCATTCCCACTTTTTGAACACAAAGATATATATCAGTTAGTGTATGCCAGTCCCACCATTGTTTGTTGGATTTGGGGGGAAAGATAACATATCTCTTTAGTTCACAGGTTTTCAAATAGAAAGGAACTGTACTTGAGGGGTTATATCCAAGGATCCATACCCAAGAGACTTCATGCACACCTGGACCTGATTAAGGTAGTGAGATTTTGGACTTCCAGTGGATGCTGTAATGGGGCAAGATGGGGGTCAGTGAAAGGGAGGATGCATTTTTAATATGCAAGGGGAATCAGAGGGCAGTCTGTGGTAGCCAGCCTCCAAGATCCCCCACAATGATCCCTGCCTCCTCATGTAGTCTTTTCCCACACCGAATAGGGCTGATCTGTGGAACCAATCATATATGACAAATGAAGGTGTGCAGCTTTTGAGGCTAAGCCAAAAAAAAAATTATATATATATATAATTTTTTTTTAGACAGTTTCACTCTTGTGGCCCAGGCTGGAGTGCAGTGGCGTGATCTTGGCTCACTGCAACCTCCGCCACCCCCCGAGTTCAAGCGATTCTCCTACCTCAGCCTCCCAAGGAGCTGGGATTATAGGCACTCACCATCATGCCTGGCTAATTTTGTATTTTTGGTAGAGGCAGGGTTTCTCCATGTTGGTCAGGCTGGTCTCAAACTCCCAACCTCAGGTGATCCGCCCGCCTCAGCCTCCCAAAGTGCTGAGATTACAGGCATGAGCCACCGCACCTGGCCAAAAATAATTTTTAAAAAAGACATTGTAGCTTCTGTCTTGCTCTCTTGCATCACTCACTCTGAAGGATCCAGCTATCATGACATTCAAGCATCCCAAGGGGAAGTCTCTCTGCAAAGGAACGTTAGCCTTTCACCAAAGCACCACTCACCTGCTGGGTACGTGAGTGCACCTCCTCCCAAGGGGATTCTTCAGCTTATTAAGCTAACTCTTTTTGGTAAGGAGCCAGACGGTAAATAATTCAGACTTTGAGAGCCATACAGTCCCTCTCACCACAACTCAACTCTGCCTGCCATTGTAGCATGAAAACAGCCACATACACAGTACATAATCTAGTAGGCGTGGCTATGCTCCCATACATTGTTACAAAAACAGGCAGCAGGCTAGATTTAGCCGGTGGGTTGTAGGTTGCTCACCCCTGTTCTAAAACTAAACATAATCTCTCTTTCCAGTCCCCATTGCATCTGTTGGAAGACAGTGTCATCAAAGTAAGTTTCAGCTTTTCTCAGTCATTTCAGATTTAAATGCATTCCTTTGGACTCTTCCATCTCCTTCTCCTCTACTTGGAATGGTTTCTCAGATCTGAGGGGACTTCCCCAGTGTCATGTCACTGGGAGAAGAAGGAGCCTATGGACCAGTGCCCCTGTAGCTGGCTACCTTCCTTGCTAGCTTCTACTGAGATATCTGTATCATACCGGCCTCTAGCTGTCAATCCAGGTACCCTGGTCCACCACCCCATAGGACACTCCAGCCTCTCTCAGCTTGGCAATTTTGGGGCACAGAAATCTCAAGGCTTTCCCATGCCACTCACACATCTAAGACTCCACAGACCAGCCCTCGTAGACACAGCACAAACCCCACACACTGCTCTAGTCACCCTGCTTCTAGGGCTTTCCTCTAAAGCTATAGCCTGAGAAGAAGCCCAGGTCGCCTTTACCCTGGATCCCCAAATCTACATGAGGGATCTGTCTTTTCCCAACCCTACCCTCCCACTCCAGCATGGCCTCAAGGGCAGAACCCAGCATATTAGCTCTCCCTTCTCCTGTCCAAATCTCCCAGCCTGTAGGGCTGAGGGCCCCACAGGGTCGTGGGGTGTGCCTTACGCTGTGCTGAGGCGCAGGATCCAAGAAATAAAGAGACAGGACACAGAAGTACAAGGAAAATGCAGCTGGGCTCAGGGGGCCACACCACCTATAAGCGGAGTCAGGTGAGGCCCCGAATGTCCAGAAGCGTGAATATTTATTGTGTATAGGTTAGGGGGCAGGGCAGTGAGTGAAATCATCTTTAAGGATAGTGATAGGGTCGTGAGCAATAAAACAAAGGATCCACCCCCATTAGGTCACCTAGGCCAGGAGGTGGACAGTGCGCAGCAAGGGGCCCATTCCCATGAAGGCAAGGGCCGTGTGCAGTAAGGGGTCCACCCCCATTAGGTCACTAAGGCTTGAAGGTGGGCCGTGCACAGTGAAGAGGGTGCAGTGTGCAATACTTCTGTCTATGGCCAAACTACTTCTAAGAAGATTTATAGGAGGATGCTTTAAGTCACATAGCAGTGACAGAGCTGTCAAGGTTACCGCCACCTTCTGGCAGCTTCCAATGAGTTCTATGGGAAGATGCTTTTCAAGCAGCACAGTAGCAAGAGCTGATAAAGTTCACAGTCACCAAGGTGGATTGCTGGTCTGAGGGCAGCCTTCCACAAGAACTGGAGCAAGGTCCTACAACTCCTTTATCAGGAGGAGTGGCTCTCGCTCCAAGCCTGCCATACAGCGAGTAGCTTTACGATACTGAACACTGCCGCCTGAGCCATGGATTCTTGTCCTGGTATAACTGTTTTTCCCTTAAATCATGCTCTGCATTGTGTCTGCTCTAGACATTCCTCCGATTATAAGCTGCTTATTCCTTAATTCATGCTCTGTACTGTGTCCACTCTAGGCATTCCTCCGATTATGAACTAAGATATAATTATATATATGTCAGGAAATATTCTTCAGGCACTCAATCAACTAATATATGATTATATATAGAGGATTATATAAAGTGATTCTTCAAGCCCTAATTCTATAAACTAATATATGATTGTATAAAGGATTATATAAAATGAAATAGCTGGGTAGTAACACTATAAACTGAGATATTCTTCAAGCCCTAACTGTGCCAGAGTTCTGCTTAGCTCTCATTCCTCCGTGCCTATGGGGGGGTTACCCACACCAGCCCAGAAAGAGTTTGTTGCTGTTGTTTTTCGTTTGTTGTTTTTTGATTCTTCTTAGTTTTTTTAGAGACAGGATCTCACTCTGTTGCTGAGGGTGGAGTACAGTGGTATGTTCATAGCTCACTGCAGTCTCAATCTCCTGGGCTCAAGAGATTCTCCTGCCCCAACTTCTTGAGTAGCTGGGACTATAGGCGGGCAGCACTATGCCCAGCTAATTTTTTAATTTAGAGACAGGGTCTTGCTATGTTGCCCAGGCTGGTCTCAAACTCCTAGCCTCAAGCGATCCTCCTGCCTTAGGCTCCCAAAGCATTGGGGTGAGCCACTGCACCCAGCCCTGTTTTGTTTTTTCAACATGTTTTCTCAACTAGATATGCAACTACCTTTCCAAACTATTCCAAGCCCCTCACCTTCAGGCATTTGAACCCAAGAATTAAATAAAGCTTATATCTTATTCCTTTGTTTGTCCCTTTCTTTGATGCAACAGGGACAAGATCTAGATTGAAGAGAGAAAAGGGAGGGCTGACAAAGGAATTTCAAAACAATACCGCAAAATCTTATTTCACCACACGTAGGTATCATTATTATTATTCCCATTTTACAGATAAGGAAACTGAGGCCTAGAGAGATTAAGAAGCTGGAGTTCTTGGGGCAGAGGGCTGGATTTAGAGCCAGAAGCCAAGGTTGGAACTTTGGCATCTGTGTCTGCTGCTGGTGTCCTAGCTCTCCCTTCCTCTCCCTTACTTGGGCAATCCTGGGATTGGGCACACCCAGGCTCCCTGAGGCCCCTGAAGGTCTGGCTGTGCCCACTATACAGCTCCAATCCCAGTACTCTGCCCCAGGAGAAATCCCTGCCTCCTTCTCCAGTGAGTCTTAGTGATCTCCCTCAGACCTTCCTCCATGCAGTCCAGTGTCAGGTGGAAGCATCAGCTCTGCATCTGCCTGGCTTGTGATCTGGGGCATGTTTCTTCTCCTGCCTGAGCCTCGACTTCCTGGTGTGTAAACTGGGGATTATAACAGGGATTCAGTGTGTGAGGACCTGCTCTGGCAGGCAATGCATGGAAAGCCGGGGGTACACAAGGGAGTGAGGCTGTCCCAGGGTCCCTGTGCACACCGGCACAACAGAGGCCTCTGGAGGCATCAGTGAGGGCAGCTATCCTGTGTCACAGGGTTTGTGTGACCTGCAGCCAGCAGCCCAGTGGTCGGCATGGTGGGGGTCTCCCAGGGAGATTCTCTGTGACTAATGTCTTATCCCCTAAAGAATGTGCGTTCTGGTGCTTTCTTGTTTCATCTAGCTGCTGGGCCCCAGAACAGTTGGCAAAGCAGTTGGTATCTTTGGCTATTTTTAGGTGGGGGAGCCAGTGGGGTGGATGTGGTGGCCCCAGGGGAGTCTGGTAGATTGGGAGCTTCTGGTGCAACAAGTTTGTGGGGGTGGGGTGGCAGCAGCTTCCTCTCAGGAATGTTTAGGCAAACTCCCATGCATCCTTCATGATGGAAGTCAAAAGCCACCTCCTCTGTGCAGCCTTCCTTGATTTTCTCATAAAACACTACCACTGCCACCCACAAGACGAAAAACTTGGTCTGGAACTGTAACCCAGCCTTTAATTATAGTTCCAGACCAAGAGTACTGAGCAACGGGGACCTTACCTGATGCAGATAAGCTTTCTTTTCTGCACCTCTGAGGCTCCATCCTGCCATCCCTAGTCAGAACGACAAGGTACAGAAGTTAGGAGTTGTAACTAAAGTCATTCATACAGCTGAGATTCCCTCTTGGCCCGTTTCTAGCAAACTACAACAAGCAAGTCACTTTTCTAAATCTATTTCCTCATCTGTAAAATAGGCAACCATCATGCCTGCCTCCCAGGATTAAAGTAAAGGGTTTAATTTGCTCAAAGCACAGCGCAAGGTGCCTGACATAGACAGAAGAGATCTATCGAGAGCCCCAGGCTCAGAAGAGGCTGTGCTCCCTCAAAGGTCTCCTTCCTTTGCAGCAAATCGGGTGGTGTATGCATGCTGGCAGAGGGGAGATGGCTGAGGGGAGGGGAATGGGGGATGCCCAAGCTGGGCTGGAAGACAAGTCTGCGACTCTAGTCAACTGCGTCTGCCGCCACCGCTGACGCACACCCCCTTTGCCTTTGCCATTTTCCTCCTCTCCTGTAATTGCGTGGGAGGCGGGGTGTCGGGGCTGAGGGTGGGGAGTCCTCGGGCCTAAGGCTAGGGAAGGGGCCTCCAGCGCCATGTGAGGGTCCCGATCTATGGTGGGGAGGGAGGGGGCGCCTGGGTCTCTGGGAGAACCCCGGAGTCCCCGGAAATGGAGGCGGAGTCTGGGGAGCCTGAAATGGGGGACAGGTCGCATAGACTAAGGGGTAGTCCTGAGCCAGCGAGGAGGAGCAAGGGAGTCCCTCAGTCGGAGTGGAGGGCGGGGCTTCCCTGGTCAGAGGGCGGTGCCAGGGGAGGGGCGTGATCTCCCGAGAAGGGGCGGAGCTCCGCCGACGAGGGCTAAGCTTCGCCGCAAGAGGCGGAGTCTGGAGCGAGGCGGGGCTTTCCTAGGGGCGGGGACGGTAGGGCGGGGCCTCAGGGCAGGGGGCGGAGCGTGGCGGTTCGCGCTCATCCCCCTCCCCCGGCCCCGGGTGTCCCCGTGACGAGACAGCGCGGAGCCGCCGCGGGCCGGGCCCATCCCGTCGCAGCGGCCCGGGCCCGAGCAGGGGCTAGACGGGGAGGGAGTGGCGCCCAGCGGGGCCTGGAGCGTGGCCAGGTGAGGCGGCCGGGGCGGAGGGGGCGGGGGCTGCGCCAGGCGGGCCCCGGCGGGCGCGGGGGGCGTGTTTGCGTGTCTGGGGGTGGCGGAGGGAGTGGGTCCGAGGGCGGGCGCCGGTGGCTGCTGCGCGCCCGCGCTTCCCTGCGGTCGCGGGTGCGGGTGGTCTCTGCGCCGTCCGGGCCCGGGGTGTGCGGGGCCGTGCGCGCGCGCGTGTTGTGTGGAAGGGCCTCCGGGTGTGGACCTGCGTAGGCGCTGGGCCGCGGTTCTCGTTCTGCCCGCCCCAGGCGCAGGGAGCCCGGCGCGGGCCTGCCCCGGCGCAGTCCCTCCGGCGCGGGGATGTTTTCCAAACAGGCTGCCTGCGGGAGACGGCTCTGCTGCAGCCCGAGCTCGAGGAGGGAACGCCGCCCCCACAGGCCTCCTGAGACCCGGGTGGCCGGGACGCAGACAGACACCTGAGGGAGGGAGGGAGGGGAGGGCGAGCACCCAGGAGGAGTCCATTGGCCTGCCCGCAGGGGGAGGCCCAGATGGGGAGACTGAGGCAGATGGATGGTGTGGCGGAGGCGGGCAGACAGGCAGAGACGGGGAATGGGGGAGAGAGATGGCGAAAAGGACAGCAGCTGGGAGAACAGAGAGTCATTGAGAAAACAGACAGACAGACAGAGGCCTAGACCTTGAAGGGGCAGAAAGATTCATATGGACAGGTAGATTCAAAGAACCTGTTAGAGGGGCTAAACCAGAGGTCCAGAGGCTAAGAGCTATACCCAGGAACTGAGTCTTGAGATGAGGGGTAAGAGCCCCAACTCGTGGGGTACCCCTCTTTGAAGCACATCCCAGTTTGGGATCTTGGCCAAAAAGCAGCCTCTGGCTACCCCAAGTTGGTCCATCCCTCTGGTACCACTGAATATCCTGACCCTCTGACTGTGCTACCCCTCCCTGGTATCCCAGCAACCTCAGGCAGTTTAGAGGAGGCAGAGGGGAAGTGGTTGCCATAGCAGTAGAGGCGGTGAAAGGTCACCCTTGCCTTAGCCTAGGCGGCCCTGCAGCAGGCTGGAGCTGGGATTGAGCGGGGCTGGGGTGGGAACCTGCAAAGCTCTTTTCTCTCCCACTCTGCCCAGAATGGTGCTGGAAGGAAACCCTGAAGTGGGGTCCCCCCGAACCTCAGACCTCCAGCACCGAGGGAACAAGGGGTCTTGCGTTCTCTCCTCTCCCGGTGAAGATGCACAGCCAGGCGAGGAGCCCATCAAGTATGGTGAACTCATTGTCTTGGGGTGAGCATCCCTGGCGTAGGAGGGGTGAGGCACCAGACACCCCCCCACACCCAGCGCAGCCAGAACAAGGGCCCCGTCCCCTCCTTCCCCCACATAGGGCTTTCTGCTGTTTGTCCCTCCTCACCTTCCCAGCTGAAAGACAAAATAGACCAAATCCACCTCAATTTATAATTATTATTTTATCTTCCCATTTTTCACAAATTACTGTGACAACTCTAACCGCCCAAATTCCTGATCAGTTGAGAAAAACGTAACACCAGCTGCCTTTCCTAAAGCACCTAGTATGTGTGGTGTGGGGAGAAGAACTCTTGGTTGAGTTCAAATCCTGCCTCTGCAAGTTGCTTAACTTCCCTGTGCCTCCGTTTCCCCTGTTTTGCAAATGGGGATGATAATAATCCCTTCCTCAGAGGGTTGTCAGAAGGAATGAATGAGGTGATTTCTGTAAAGTACATAGAACAGCACCCAGCACATATTGAGTGTTCTGGGAGGCAGGCCTGTGCCAAGCCCTTTCATGGACATTATTTCATTTCAATCTTCACAAAGATGCTGTGAGGAAGGAGGTGAGGAAACCGAGGCTCAGAGAGGGGAAGTGACTGGCCCAAGGGCACACAGCTGGTAAGTGGCAGGGCTGGGATTTGGACCCAGGTCTTTCTTACTCTAGGTCTAGTGCACTTTCACTAAGCCACAGCTGACCTGCACACTGCAGATGGGAAAGTGAAGGCCAGGAGAGAGGAAGCCACGTGAACTGGCAGCGGGGCCAGCCTCATCCCTTCCTGGTCTCAGTCTGACCAGGATCCCTGCACCATCCACTCAGCCCTTTCCCCAGGGACAGACCCTCTTCCCTCTTCCTCCTCTCCCAACCAGGTCTCCTTTTGGCCTCTCTCTGCCATCAGTCCTAAAGAAACTATTTGATAAGCTACATCATTATGATTTTTAACAAAAGGCTGCTGTTTGTTGACATGGGCTTTAAAAAAAAAACAGTAATAGTGAACACTTATCAAGGGCTTGCTATAAATATGCCAACCTCTGTGCCAAGCTCTTTTAAATGCTTTGTCTCATTTAGTTCCCAAAATGAACCTCCGAGGTAGGTCCTAAAAAATTAGCTCCATTTTACAGAGGTCATGTGATACGCGGAAGAGCCAGATTTAAGCCAGGTCCAAGCCTGTGTCCTGAACTGCCCCACCTCAAGGCCTGCCCCCTGCCCATGTGTGGGAAGAGCTCTCAAGGGCAAAAGTGGTGTCTGCCTTGGGAGAGCTTGCCTTGGAAAAGCAACTGCTTCATATCCCACAGGCAGGACCGGCTTTCTAGCCCAAGGCAAGGCCACTAATGTGGGAAGCTGCAGACCCGCAGGTGTGGGCCCTCCTAGCCCCCTGCAGAGCACAGTCCACACTGGCTGCACATCAGCGCTGGCTGGAAAAACTGAAAATATACATTGACAGGCCCTCTCCACGCCTACACAATCACTGTCACAGTGGGTAGGACCAGGGAATCTGGATTTTTTTTTTTTTTGAGACAGAGTCTTGCTTTGTTGCTCAGGCTGGAATACAGTGGCATAATCTCAGCTCGCTGCATCCTCCACCTCCCTGGTTCAAGTGATTCTCCTGCCTCAGCCTCCTGAGTAGCTGGGATTACAGGCACTCACCACTCCTGGCTAATGTTTGTATTTTTGGTAGAGATGGGGTGTTACCATGTTGGTCAGGCTGGTCTCAAACTCCTGACCGCAGGCGATCTGCCCGCCTCGGCCCCCCAGAGTGTTGGGATTACAGATATGGGCCACTGCACCCGACCTCATCTGGATTTTAACAAACTCACTGGAAGATTCTGATTCAAGCGGCCTTGTCTGTGTTTGGCAGCGATTTGTCCTGTCACTTCCTGTTCCCAAAACTTCCTGGCTCCCCACTGCTTACAGAATAATGTCTTCAGCCTGGAGTTCAGAGCCTTCCCACCAGCATCATCTCCCTACCACACTTCACCACCAAAGTCACCATTCCCCGATCTCATCAGACCCTGACAGCCTTAGGGCCTTTGCTTAGGGTGAGCCTCCATCTAGAGGGGCTTCTGCAAGTCTGGAGTGGGACAGACCAGGCTCGAATCTGGATATTTTCACCTACTAGCCTGAGGCAAGTCACTTTCCCTCCCTGAGCCTTGATTTCTCTCATGTGTAAGATGGGCAGAAAGCCACTTGCCTGGCAGGCCACTGCACAGATTCCATTAGGTGATTGATAACATGAAGGCGAGGAACGCAGAGGCAGCAGCCCATGGCAGCGATGAGAGCGATGACTCACTCACTCTGTGCCTCTCACAGCCATCCCCTCCAGACAAGAGCTGGAAAGACCGGTGGAAATTTGACATGTATGGACATACGGAGGTGGTGGCATTGTGGGTCATTTTTTCCTTTCATTTTGCTTTCTAATAGTGGTGTGAGAAGTGACAGTTTGCTACAGGCGAACCCTTTCTAGTTCTTCAAGATCCAATAGAGGTGTTTCCTCTCCCAGAAACCTGATCCTAGAGCCAGAATTCCCTTTTCTTCTTCTAGGCTTATGGCATCCTTGGCTTGTGTCTGTGTGTGGCAGGTGGCTCTTAAGTTCCTAGAGAAGCTGAGGAACCTCTCCACTGAGGGCCCACAACTGACCCGTGGTGCTCTACTGCCCCCATGCACAGCACTGAACGAGGCATGGCTCAAGTGTCCAGGAAATACTTGGTTAACTGAGTGAAAGTGCTTTTGAAACCTGTTCTGACACCCCCGGCCCACTCCCCAGTGCACCAATTTGTTATTGTAGGTCTTCTAGTTTCAGGGGCTTCTAGGGCTTATTTATTAACATATGATCTCCTCAGAAGTTGGCAGTTTCCTCCAAGTCTCATCAGGGGTTCACCTTCCCTCTTTCTCTCTCTCCTCTTGCAACCCTTTGTTCTTAACCCCCCACATCTATAGCTACAATGGATGTCTGGCAAGTGGGGACAAGGGCCGCCGGCGAAGCCGCCTGGCACTGAGCCGCCGGCCGCATGCCAACGGAGTGAAGCCAGATGTCATGCACCACATCTCCACGCCGCTCGTCTCCAAGGCAAGCAACTGACCCATAGACCTGAGCGCCGGTCCTGCCCAAGGCCCAGGTCTTTGGCCTTCCCAGTCCTATCTGCCCACAGCCCCCCACTGCAACAGGGGAGCCCACTTTGTGTCATCACTCACTGCTTATTGGGCTACCTGAGAATGGTGATGAGAAATCCTTTGCAGTGTCCACAGTTCTTTACAATTTGCAAAATGCTTCCTTGACCACTGGACCTCTCTGAACCTTGGCTACCTCTAAGATGGTGCTGCTTCTTTCCATCCAATGGAAATGGAAATGGATGGAAATGAGCTGCACCATTTTAGAGGCAGCCGAGGTTCAGAGAGTGGGAGGCGACGGTCACATGGCAATGGTAAAGGAAAAACCTTTGGCCTTTGAGGATTTAGGTTAGAATTCAGCCTCTGATATTTCCAGCTGTGTGCCTTTAGGCCAGTTTCTGTCTGACCTGCAGTTCCTTCAACTGTAAAATGGAAATGATAACCCCATTCTTTTTTGTTTTTGAGACAGAGTCTCGCTCTGTCACCCAGGCTGGAGTCCGGTGGTGTGATCTCGGCTCACTGCAACCTTCACTTCCTGGGTTCAGCCCGCCTCAGCCTCCTGAGTAGCTGGGACTACAGGCGGGCACAACCACACCTGGCTAATTTTTGTATTTTAGAGACAGGGTTTCACTGTGTTGGCCAGGCTGGTCTCAAACTCCTGACCTCAAGTGACCCGCCCACCTGGGCCTCCCAAAGTGATGGGATTACAGGTGTGAGCCACCACGCCCAGACTGATAACGCCATTCGTGGTCCATCCTCTGGCACCACTGAATATCCTGACCCTCTGACTGTGCCATTGCTCCCTGGTATCCCAGCAATCTCAGGCAGTTTGGAGGAGGCAATTACTTAAAAATTCTTAGGGTGATTGTAGGGTTTAAATCACGTGAACCACCTGCTGCACTGTCCACCCTCTGCAAAGGATGGAGCTGCCCCCTTCCCAGGGAGTGGTTGCTGGGCCTTGAGCTCCAGCTGCCGGTTCGAGGCATACCCTTATCATAGCTGCACACCCTGGCAAGTGACTTTTTTCTCCCCTTAGGCACTGAGTAACCGTGGCCAGCACAGCATCTCGTACACACTGTCCCGGAGCCACTCAGTCATCGTGGAGTATACACATGATAGTGACACAGACATGTTCCAGGTATGCTCAGGCCTGTCCACACACCTCCTGGCCTCCAGGCCTCTAGGCTCTGCAAGCATTTCAGGTGAGGCTACAGGATGGGAGGCCATGGGAAAGTTGCTTCTCTTCAGACAAGGAAGCGGGATGTCCCAGTGTGGGCTGCTGACTGCAGAGTCATACAGCAAGTCAGCGGCTGTATCAAGGCTCAAACTCAAGACTCCCAGACTGTGGGAGGTTACACAGCTCAGGAGGTCAGGTGTGAGAGGCTAATGTGTGGGTTCAGATTTTGGCTCCATCACTTAAGTTCTTTTTTCTTTTTTTTGACATGGAATCTTGCTCTCATCACACAGGCTGGAGTACAGTGGCGGAATCTTGGCTCACTGCAACCTCTGCCTCCTGGGTTGAAGTGATTCTCCTTCCTCGGCCTCCTGAGTAGCTGGGATTACAGGCATGCGCCACCACACCCAGCTAATTTTTGTATTTTTAGTGGAGACAGGGTTTTACCATGTTGGCCTTGAACTCCTGACCTCAAGTGATCCACCCACCTTGGTCTCCCAAAGTGTTAGAATTACAGGCGTGAGCCACCTCGCCCAGCCAGCATCACTTAAGTTCTCTGGGCCTTGGTTTACTCATCTGTAAAATGACGCCCATAATAGTACCCACCCCAAGGGAAGATTAACTTAGGCATTGCACATAAAATGCTTAGCATGGTGGCTGGCCTATGGCAAATAGTTACTCGGAATTCACTATCTGCTGCTAACATTTGAGCAGCAGATATTATTATTATATTATTATTAATTATTATCCTGTCAGCAAATCGACTGATATTTATTGAGTGGGGTGATCCCCAGCACTGGGGGCAACAGAGAAGGAGAAGCTCCAGGCCATGGCTTCTTGGACTTGGAGACCCCATCTGGGAACCTAGAGGACCTAAGGAGTTGGTACTGCCCCTTCCTCAAGGTCTGGCAGCCTCCTTGTCTGGTGGCCTTGCATACAGAGCAGCTGCTGGTACTCTGGGTGGGGAAGCCCATGAGAGTCCCCTGTGCACAGGCAGTCCCTGCTTGCCCTCCCTGTCCTCACAGATTGGCCGCTCCACGGAGAACATGATCGACTTCGTGGTAACAGACACATCCCCTGGAGGAGGGGCTGCCGAGGGCCCTTCTGCCCAGAGCACCATCTCCCGCTATGCCTGCCGCATCCTCTGTGACCGCCGGCCTCCCTATACTGCCCGAATCTATGCCGCTGGCTTCGACGCCTCCAGCAACATCTTCCTTGGAGTGAGTGAGCCCCCAGGAAGGGACCAACTCTATCTGCGAGGCAAGGGGTAGGCTGGGGAGGTGCAGCATCTTGGGGTGAACCAGCCCACAGTAATTCAAATGACGGTTCTGGCAGGGCTTAGCAACCCCAGCTAACTGATGAGCAAAGTGAGGCCCAGAGAGATGCTCAAGTCATGCAGCTTCAATGCCAGGCCTCTCTGGGCCACCTCCAAACTTGAGAGTAGAGGGGCAGTGCCTCTGGCACATGGCCTGCTGCTGGGCCACTGGGGGATATGATCTGATCCCTTATGTGGTCCCAGGAGCGGGCGGCCAAATGGCGGACCCCAGATGGCCTGATGGATGGACTGACCACCAATGGAGTCCTGGTGATGCACCCGGCGGGCGGCTTCTCTGAGGACTCAGCCCCAGGTGTCTGGCGGGAGATCTCAGTCTGTGGGAATGTGTACACATTGCGGGACAGCCGCTCAGCCCAGCAGCGGGGCAAGCTGGTAGGTGGCCCACTCCATGCCCCACCCCCATCCTTGCCAGGCCCTCACAAGCTGCCCATTCCCCTGCCCAAGCCAGGAAATGATCTCTAGTCCTTCTGCCCCAGGGAACTCCAACAGGCTCCATGTTGGGGAATCCAGTCTCAGGGAGTTCTTGGCATGTGCCACTTGTCCCACAGACAGGCAGACAGACCAGGGTCCCAAGCATAGCGTGCATACCACTGGAGGTCCAGGGGGTGATGCAAAGCAAGGCACACACAGACAAACCATGCAGTCCCAGGTGGCTTTGAGGCTGCTGGAAGCTTTAAAAAATCACACTCTCTTATAAGAGTGACACTTGGCCCATGTGTGAGCAGTTTATAGCCTAAAGTGTTGGCAGTTTGCAGCACGTCTGTCACGTTCAGAAAGGTTTAGCACTGTTCTCCTCTCCCAGGAGGAAAGTGTCCTTAGAATAGTTCTGACACAGGTGTTAGTGGAAGCTCCTTGTGGTACAGATCAGAGAGTTGAGGTTAGGAGCCAGAGTAAGTCCTAGAGAGAGGCAGGGGCTGCCCAAGGTCACATGGCCGTGCTCCTCAAACGGGCCATGCGCTGCTCTTCCCAGGCATGAGCACATCGGCCAAGGAGATGCAAAACCTCAGAGAAAAGCATGGCTTTTCTTTCCAGAGCGTCAACTCTGCTGGGAGGTCCTGGGAAGCATTATTTGTTAAAACGATGCATGTGAATGTTTCACAGGCCTACTCTGCTTGATCACCCACAATTTGCCACGCACTGTTCTAAGTCTTTACATTGATTGATTATTTATTATTTATTTATTTATTTATTTTTTGAGATGGAGTCTCACTCTGTGGCCCAGGCTGGAGTGCAATGGCACGATCTAGGCTCACTGCAACCTCTGCCTCCCAGGTTCAAGCGATTCTCCTGTCTCAGCCTCCCAAGTAGCTGGGACTACAGGCATGACGCACCACACCCAGCTAACTTTTTGTATTTTTAGTAGAGATGGGGTTTTACCATGTTCACCAGGCTGGTCTTGAACTCCTGAGCTCAAGTGATCCACCTGCCTCGGCCTCCCAAAGTGCTAGGATTACAGGCATGAGCCACTACACCCAGCCTGATTGATTCATTTAATCTTCACGAGAACCATTTGAGATGCCAGAAGGTGCAATCCACCTTAAGGATGAGGAAACTGAGATGGAGAGAGGTTAAGTTACTCAACCAGGGACACAGTTAGTCAATGGTGAGGCCAGAATTCAGCCCGGGCAGCCTAGCTCCTGAGTTTTTGCTTTTAACTGTAACCACTGGACAGCTGCTTTGGGCTAAGTACCCAGTATTCCTCCTTAGAAGTCCTCCTGCCTCTTCCAGGAGGGGGCACTTTGGAAAACATCTTATTTTAGAAAAACTCTGTCTGGGTCCAGACTTCCTGATTAGACAGACGGGGAAACCAAGGCCCACGCCCCGCTGGGAGGAGGGATCAGCATGTGCCTGGGGTGCACCTGCCCACCTGCTTGGCCTCCTAGCCTGCCTTGCCCCTGTGCCCTGCCTGCCCTGCCAGCCAAGGTGTCCTCTCCAGGGAGGCTCCGTGGGATGGACCCGCGGGCTCAGTAGGGGCCTCTTGTGCAGTAAGGCCCTTCTACTGCCTCTGGCAGGTGGAAAACGAGTCCAACGTGCTACAGGACGGCTCTCTCATCGACCTATGTGGGGCCACACTGCTGTGGCGCACACCAGCGGGGCTGCTGCGGGCTCCCACACTGAAGCAACTGGAGGCCCAGCGGCAGGAGGCAAATGCAGCACGGCCCCAGTGCCCCGTGGGCCTCAGCACTCTGGCCTTCCCTAGCCCAGCCCGTGGCCGCACGGCACCCGACAAACAGCAGCCCTGGGTCTACGTCCGCTGCGGGCATGTCCATGGCTACCACGGCTGGGGCTGCCGGCGGGAGCGGGGCCCCCAGGAACGTGAATGTCCTCTCTGTCGCCTTGTGGGGCCCTATGTGCCCCTGTGGCTTGGCCAGGAGGCCGGCCTCTGCCTGGACCCTGGGCCGCCCAGCCATGCCTTTGCACCCTGCGGCCACGTCTGCTCTGAGAAGACTGCCCGCTACTGGGCCCAGACACCACTGCCCCACGGCACCCACGCTTTCCATGCCGCCTGCCCCTTCTGCGGGGCCTGGCTTACCGGCGAGCATGGCTGCGTCCGTCTCATTTTCCAGGGCCCACTGGATTAGGCTCCCTGGAGCCCCCTGCTGCTGTGCCCACCTGCCCACCCAGGTCCCCACCTCCTGCAGCCCAGAGGGAGCTCTGCATGTGGGACATTCCCTGCTGGCCCATAGCCACACCAGATGGACATGTTGGATGGGCTGCACCCTTCCCCCCAACTGTGGCCCCCCAAGGAGGTCCCCAAGATCTCCACCCCAGTCATGCCGATGGGGCCTTCAGCACCAGCTCTGTCCTGGGTTGATGGAGGAAAGCCCAGCCCCATGCCCTTGCCCTTCCTGGGGCATCCCACATCGTGCCGCCGACACTGTGTGCCCCTGGGGGAGTGAAGGGGTCCGGGGCCCCTGACCCCCAGCTTAGGCTGGCTGTGCCCTGAGCCTGCCAACCCAGTTTCAGACACTCATCCTTCTTGCTGCCACCCTGGGTTCCTCTATAAACCTCAATGCTCAGCTGCCCTCACAAGTCCCACGTGCCCCGCATGCGTGCAATGCCTCCAGCCCCCTAGTGAGTGGTGGGTAGGTGGCAGGCTGGGCCAAGCATTTGCTGATAGCCAGTGGGCTGGACTCTGTGCTAAGTGGTTCTGGGGATACAGAGGCAATCAGACCTGGTTCCCCACCTGGCAGAGTTCACAGTCTAGTGGATGACAGACCGTTACCAAATGGCAACACAGCTTCATGTGTGCCAGGTTCAGAGTATGATTGGGCTGTGGCAGGCCTCACTGCTCATGGAAAAGTGAGGGAGGCTTCATGGAGGAGGTGGCATAGGAGCTCAGCCTCGATGGCTGCTCGGAACCCTCCAGGTCCACAGGATGGGAAGCATGCTCTATACAGAAGGGAGGGCCTGTGCACAGGCTCAGGTGTCAGTAAGCCAAGAATCCAGGGACAGATTCAGGGTGGCTAGAGCATGGACTGCAGGGGGACAGAGAAGGAGGTGGAGCAAAAGGTTGAGACCATGTGACCAGGGAAGATTGTGACCAAGGAAGATGCTGGATGGAGGATTCTGAACCTCATTTGTGGACGGTCAGGAGTTAACAAAGGGAGGAGAGAGGACTCACTGGTCAAGAGTGTCGGCTGTGACACAAGGGCCATCATCCCTGAATGCCCACCACGTGCCCCGCACTGTGCTGATGATAATAATAACTATGTCCATTGAGCACTCTCCAGACACCAGGCTCTTCTGCTTCTTGGAGGTTTTGTTATTTAATCCTCATAGTAACCCAAGAAGGGAGGTGTTGCCATTTGTGTTTCTGAGGAGATGAGGGCAGATTCACCAAGTCACACAACTAGAAAGTGACCAAGCCAGGATTTGAATCCACAACTGCTCCTCTCCCTCACAGTGTTGCTTTCCTTCAAAAGAGGTGGGGGTGAACCGAGCAGGGTTTTGGATACTGGATTGGTGGGCACCCACCTGCTTCATGCCCAGCCCTGCACAGGGCCCCTGCAGTGGGCAAGGCCCTGCCTCTCGCAGCCCATGGTCTGCGGAAGGACCTACCTGTGCTTGTGCTGGAAGCTGACCCCTACACCTGTGCTGACCACCTGCACCCCAGGCCAGGATGCAGTGGGCTATCAGCCAGGCTGGAAGTGTTTGGAGGAGTGAGAACCAGGAGCTCTAGAAGGCCCGGGAAGGACCTGGAGACTGAGCCAAGTCTTGAATGGCAGCACATCTCCAGAGGCAGGGAGAGCTGGGAGGGCAGCCCAGGTGAGGGGAACAGCATGGCATGGCAGGAAACATGCCCGGTGTGGAGGGGGGCCCCAAAAGAGAATGGGGAGTGGGGAAGGTTGCTGGGGCCTGGTGGGCCTTGATTGCTGTGGAAGCCAAGCCTGAAATAGATTCCTATTCATCCTGGCCACAGGTGGGCATGTTGCTGGGGTTGCTCCCAGACCATTCCTAGGGGGAGTGAGCCAGGAAGACATGAGAGAGAAGGCTCTGAGTACAGGCCTGACCTGATCTGGGTCCCCAGGAGAAGGCAGATGGCAGAGGCTAGGGGAGTGCAGGAGGGGTGGGACGGACCTGCCCAAGGCCACGTGGTTGGGGCCAGGGAGACCAGGCCTGCGCTATTGCAAGGACAGAGGGCACCACATGTGATGAGAGGAGGAGGGTATGATCAGATTCTTGCTTCCAGAGCATGGCACTGCTGCAGTGGGGGCAAGAAGGAGGGTGGGGATGCTGCAGGAGGCGTTGGAGCATTCCAACTTCTCTCCCCCCATATATACACAACAAAGCACTAAAAATCCAACTCTTCCAAATACTCAGGTATTGGTGGAGGGGATCAGACAGCCCTAGTCTTGTCCCAGCTCTGCCTTTGCCAGTTCTGAGAGCCTCAGTTTCCTCAATGTTAAAGGGAGCAACAGTCACTACCTTGCCAGGTGGTTGTGAATATATGGAGGGCACCTGGAACAGTTGATTCGTAAGTGTTATTCCTCACCTATCCCTTGTTCATTCCAATGAGGAAGAGCCAAGTCTGGGGAGTTATGACTCCAGTGATAGACTGCTCCATGTGAGTGTGTGTGTGTGTCTTTGTGTTGGAGTCAGGTGAAGGGGACAGTGTGGTGCAAGATCTGAATCAGGCCAGGCCCCAGTTCAGGGACACCTGAACTGTGTGGCATTACAGCATTCAGTGAACTTCTTCGCCTCAGTTTCCCCATCTGTACAATGGGTAAAGTGATGATACCTCAGGAGTTTTGCAAGAATTAAATAAGGTCCTCCATGCCAAACTGGTAGCAAGGGACCTCAGTACATGCTCATATTATCTGTAATCATAAAAATGTGATCACGCAGCTTGGTTGGGGATCCTGAGAGCACTGGAATCTTGCTTGAGCTGCCCCTGCTGGCAATGGACAGCACTACCTCCTTTACCTGTGCATATTTCAACTTCACCTGTCAGTCAACTTTACACCCATTTTACTTTTTTACTTTTTTTTTTTTTTAAAGATGGGGTTTCACCATGATGGCCAGGCTGGTCTTGAACTCCTGACCTCAGGTGATCCACCCACCTCGGCCTCCCAAAGTGCTAGGATTACAGGCATAAGCCACCGCGCCTGGCCCGTTTTTTTTTTTTTTTTTGAAGATGGAGTTTCACCGTGTTGGTCAGGCTGGTCTTGAACTCCCGACCTCAGGTGATCCGCCCGCCTTGGCCTCCAAAGTGCTTGGATTACAGGCGTGAGCCACCACACCCGGCCCTTTACACCCATTTTAAAGACAATTAAAACGGAGGCACAAGAAAGAAGAGGGGTGACTTTCCTAAGGACACTGACCAACTTGTTGAACTCCCCCATATAACAAGTCATCATCAAAGCTAAAAGCTTGTAAAACTCTTGTGCCAAGCAGGGCCTTGGCGCCTTTGTGGATGAGAAACTGGTGTCTGGTAGTCGGACGCTGCCTGGCTTAGACACAGGCGCAGCAGGGAGACTGTGGGGTTTCAGTCCCCAAACGCCCCTCACCCTGCACGACTATAGGGAGCGGTACTGTAGTCAACACATCACAACCTACAATATCCCTTGGATTGGATTCAATTATTAGCCTGGTTTTCTGGCTCAAAGAGCCAAAACTTACAGACAACCTTGCTCTACCCCCGGTCTGACCCTGGGCCCTCACCTAGACTACTCGCCACTCGGCCTAGGTCCTTCCACATGCCCCATTCAGAAGGAGGTGTGAGCCCGTCCAGACCTGTAAAAGTGGACCGCAAGCCCGCCTCTGCCCTGGACTCCCTTTTGGGGCCGCAGAAGGCTTTCTCAGCCATCTGGCCTCTGTCAAGCACCAGGAAACTGCCAGCCTGTTTGTGTCGAGGCAACTGAGGCTCGGGAATGTTTAGCGGCTGCTTCCAGGCCCGTGGCGGGTGGGTGGTGGTGCAGTGAAGCACTCGAGGCTTTTCTCCGCGCCCCTACACGGGTGGGACCACCTCAGCCCTGGCCCAAGTCCGCTCGACAGTAGCCCCGATTCCCGGCACCGATAGCTTTCAGCCTCCAAGTCTCCAACCCCAGGCCCCGAGTCCCGTGAGGAAGGTGGAGCCACATTATTCCTATTGTGTAGGTTCCCACCTGCAAAAGTGAGGTCCGGGCCCCTGGGGTGAAATCCCAAAGGAAAGCGGAATCGGGGCTGGGGAAGAGGGTTTCTCAAGTCACTGATACCCTTGCCAGCTCGGCCTGGGCTTGGCGACCTTGTCAGTCCGGTCTGCCGGGACTAGGCCGCGGCCAGGCGGGGCACAGAGGTCCCCGATGCGGCGCGTGTGTGGCCTGCGGACAAAAGGCCGAGCCCGCGTGGCCAATCCGCGGGGCGGGAGCCGGAGGGCCGAGAAGGTCGCCTAGGCGCGTCTATTGGCTGGAACTGACGCCCATCTGATCCCCGGGGCCAGGCAGTTGGCCAAAGGGGGCGGGGTTCGCAGAGCCCCAATGAATGGGGGAGCCGGAAGCAGGAAGTGAGTTTGCGAACGGAGCAGCAGCTGCAGGTGAGGCGCGGCGCCCGGGTTTTTGGGGTCACAGCGTGTCATCCCGGGGGACCAAGGCGAATCTGTACTGAGCGCAAAATCATTCCCTTTCTGCCCACTCTCCAGTACCGCCTCCAAATTCATCCGGCCTTCGAGGCCAAGGAGCGCTCCAGGCAGCAAAGAGTTAACAGCCCTCTCGGAACCTGGAGGTTGTGCTTTTAGGGCGGAGCCTCTGGAGTCACGGGCCGGGCGGGGAGATGCGAAACTCTGTCTCAGCCGGGACGGGGCGTGGCGGGGAGAATGCCGCGGGTTGGGGTATCTCCGGGTCCCAACGGGGCTGTCAGACCTTCGGTAAATTGTTGGCCCTTCCGAGCCTCAGTTTTTCTATCTGTAAAATGGGTTTTCTTCTGGTTGTGAACTTCTGTGGCTTCCCTGGCGGAGCACAGGGAGAGAGCCGGAGAATGGAGGGCCGAGGAAAAGCAGTTAGAGGGATGAGGATGGGACAGGTTCAAGGAGAGTCATTTATTGCTGTGGATCCTTTCCGTCCAGGACGACCGCATCTGATTAGTGCACCCACCTGGTAAGATTGGGGTTATTCCCTCTTTCACAGAGGAGGAAACGGAGGTGCAGAAAAGTGAAGCAATGGACTTGACTTTGAGGAGTCTGGGGCTGAGTCCTTGCTAAAGGCTGAGCCTTCCAGCTGGTGGCCTGGCACTCTATCCTTATGAGCACAGTGGAGAGTGTCAAGAATTCTGAACAAGGATCGGGCGCGGTGGCTTACTCCTGTAATCCCAGTACTTTGGGAGGTCGAAGCAGTCGGATCACTTGAGGTCAGGAGTTCGAGAGCAGCCTGGGCAAAACGGTGAGACTCCCATCTTTACCAAAAATACAAAAATTAGCAGGGCGTGGTGGCGTGCACCTGTAGTCCCAGCTACTCAGGAGGCTGAGGCAGGAGAATAGCTTGAACTCGGGAGGCAGAGGTTGCAGTTCGAGATCACGCGACTGAGCTCCAGCCTGGGCAGCAGAGTGAGATTCCTTCTGAAAAAAGGAATTTTGAACAAGGAAGCAGGGAGGGGCCTGGGCTGGGAGCCTAGAGATGACGGTCTCTGCTGCTGATGTCTCTATTGTGGGATTAAGCAAGACTCTTAGCCTCTCTGAACCTCAATTTCTCCATATGTAACACTAGGTAGTTAGAGTCTTTTTTTTTTTTTTTTTTTTGACATGGAGTCTTGTTGCCTAGGCTAGAGTTCAATGGCGTGATTTGGCTCACTGCAGCCTCCGCCTCCTGGGTTCAAGCAATTCTCCTGCCTCAGCCCTCCCAGTAGCTGGGATTACAGGCGGCCACCACCACGCCCGGCTAAATTTTTTATTTTTAATAGAGAAGGGGTTTCACCCTGTTGGCCAGACTGGTCTTGGAACTCTTGACCTCAGGTGATCCACCCATCACACCCTCCCAAAGTGCTGGGATTACAGGCATGAGCCACCATCTCCGGCCTTAGAGTCAATCTTTAAGATGTAGGGGCTACAGACCAAATATGGTCCACCAGTGTATTTTGTGACCTCCTTGGGTGAGTCATCTCACCTTCTCTGAGCCTCAGTTAGCATAGCTGGTGAATGGGTCCAATAGTATTCCTTTCCATGTGGGCTTTTGGGAGGATTAAATGAAATCATAAGAGTTCAGAGCCAGGTATGCAATTGGTGTGGGGTAAACAACAGCTTTGATGATAGTGATGGTTCTCAGCAGGGCCCATGGCGGACACCCAGTACATCCTGCCCAATGACATCGGCGTGTCTAGCCTGGACTGCCGTGAGGCCTTCCGCCTGCTGTCACCTGCAGAGCGCCTTTATGCCCATCACCTGTCCCGTGCGGCCTGGTACGGAGGCCTGGCTGTGCTGCTGCAGACCTCCCCCGAGGCCCCCTACATCTATGCTCTTCTCAGTCGCCTCTTCCGCGCGCAGGACCCCGACCAGCTGCGCCAACATGCCCTGGCCGAGGGCCTTACCGAGGAGGAGTATCAGGTCAGTTCTCTCGGGCCAACCCGCATTTCCTGAGTGGCTTCTGGGTGTGAAAGACCAGGATGCAAATGTGTGTCTCTTTCAAGGGGTAGGTGGAGGATTAAACCAAAGGTTACAAATTCAGGCACTTCCCCTCTCTGGAACCTCAGTCTTCTCATCTGTAAAATATGCGTGTGGGATGTGTGTACCTCTTAGTGTTGTGATGACCCACTTAGAACAGTGCCTGACTTCAAGATAAATGGTGGCTGCTGTGATTATAACAGAAGAAATTGTAGTGGAGATTCAGGGAAGGCAGAGGAAGGGGTCCAGAGTGGGAATCACGAGGTCTGAGATCAGGACAAGTTCTTCTCTACCAACTGTGTGGCCCTGGAAAGAATGTTCTGCCTGTCTCATGGTTTTTGTTTTTGGATGTATTGGTCAAGTAATACATGAATCCTTAGTGCATTGCAGCAATGCAGCAAGACACAAAACAAAACCCAAAGATCACTCATTCTCAGTATCCTCCTCAGAGGTAACCACTGAGGCTGGTTACAACCTTTTCTTTTCTTTTCTTTTCTTTTTTTTTTTTTTTTTTTTTGTTGAGAGTCTCATTCTGTCACCCAGGCTGGAGTACCGTGGCACAATCTCAGCTCACTGCAAACCTCCGCCTCCCAGGTTCAAACGCTTCTCACGCCTCAGCTTCCCAAGTAGCTGGGACCACAGGTATGTGCTACTATGTCCGGCTAATTTTTAGTAGAGCTGGGTCTTCACCATGTTGGCCAGGCTGGTCTTGAACTCCTGGCCTCAAGCAATCCACCTGCCTCAGCCTCCCAAAGTGCTGGGATTACAGGTGTGAGCCACCATGCCTGGCCTTGGTTACAGCCTTTTTTTTTTTTTTTTTTTTTTGAGATGGAGTCTCACTTTCACCAGGCTGGAGTACAGCGGTGCAATTGCGGCTCACTGCAACCTCCACCTCCTGGGTTCAAGCAATCCTAATGCCTCAGCCTCCCAAGTAGCTGGGATTATAGGCATGCACCACCACACCCAGCTAATTTTTGTATTTTCAGTAGACACGGGGTTTCACCATGTTGGCCAGGATGGATTCGATCTCCTAACCTCGTGATCCACCTGCCTTGGCCTCCCAAAGTGCTGGGATTAGAGGTGTGAGCCATCGTGCCCAGCCAGTTACAGCCTTTTCAATGCCATCTGTGTATTACCTTCCTATATGTGTACATGCATGGTGACTCAGTTCCTTATTTTCGCTTTTATAAAAATGAGATAATGTTCTTTTCCTGCTTCGTGTCCTGCTTTTCCCATTGAATGCCAGTTCTTGGAGAACTTCCATGGGGTACATAAAAATATACCTCATTCTTCTTTGTTGGCTGTGAAGCATTCCACAACAGTGTACACTATCAATTTTTTCTTTATTGCTGGACATTTAGCTTGTCCTGTTTTTCTTACAAACAGTGCCATGGTGAGCATACTTGTGCACACATGTGAGGAGGATCTATTTCTAGATGGAGAACTGCTGGGTCAAAGGCTCTGTACATTTACAATTGACTGATTCTGTTAAATCATCTTCTAAAAAAGCTTCACTGCATTATATTCCCATCAAGAATGTACACGAATATGGCCTGTTTTTCTGCATGTGAAATAAAGGGATTGGATTGTTTCTCTCTGAGCTGACGTGCTGTTTCTTCTACCTCTTTTTAACTTTGGGCAATCACTTCCCATCTTGAGGCCTTGGCTTACTCATTAAAAGAGCTAATAATCTGTGGAAATGTTTATAAATGAAAAGGTACAACCCAAGTGTTACTATTTTCAGGGGAATTCTTACGTTTGCAAGTAGGAGAAACCCAACTCAAATTGGCTTACATGAAAAAGAGAGTTATTGGCTCACATGGTTGAAAAGCGCAGGTCTAGAGGAAGTTTCAGGCAGGGCTGGATGCAGAGATTCAGTGCTCCCATTGGGATGCAATCTTCATCTCTTGGCTTGGTTGCTTTTCTTTCTCCTGGAGGGGAGCTCCAGGGGTTCCGGGCCTGACGATGCCTGGTGTACAGAGGCTCTTGGCCAGTGGGAAATGTCCTAGGTAAAGCTCTTAGGCCAGCTTAAGCCTTCGGTCCATCCCTATAGCCAGAGATGGTGGTTTCTCAGACTGGCTGAGCTAGCTTACATGCCCATCCCTGGAGCTGGGGAAAGGGAGATCCCCCAGCCCCCCACCCCACAAGAGGAGGACTGAGGTCTTATTACCAGAGGAAGATCTGGGGCCAGCAGAAGCCGCAGAGAAGATAGATGACGAAGGCCCCTCCGGCTCTAACATGTGATGCTTGCTTCCGAGGCCAGCTGCCTGACGGGTCAGAGGCTGAGGACAGGCTCCCAGGAGGAGGGAGGTGGTGCTGGAATTAGGCCTTAAAAGACACAGAAGCCTCAGGTGGCCGAGAGGGTGCTGGGATGGAGAGGGCAAAGGCAGAAAAGCTCTTAGGTGTGTGTGGGAACTGTCCAGAAGATCAGTTAGGCAGGACAATGAGGGTGTGAAAATGGGTCTGTGAAAGTCTGTGTGGGCCAGACTGGGGCTTCCCAGGACCTGGGTCCTGCCCACAGATTTCCTAGCCTCACCCACACTGGTTCTGCGGAGGCATTCGCATCTCAGGAGGAGGTGTCCCTGGGGTCAGGGAGGCTGTGCTTCCTAGGTCTCTGATGCCTGCCTCCCCCCTCAGGCGTTCCTGGTCTATGCCGCGGGTGTTTACTCCAACATGGGCAACTACAAGTCCTTTGGTGATACCAAGTTTGTTCCCAACTTGCCCAAGGTGAGCCAAGGGAGGGTTGGGGAAGTGGAGATAGGGATCTGGTGGGGTAGGGGTGGAGAATGCAGTAGAAGGAGCCCTAACCAGAGTGTCAGAAGCAGAGACCCTTGAGCCTGTTGCTGTCACCCTGCATGACTGTGGGTGTCACCAGCCTCACTGGGTGCTGCAGCCTCTTCGTGTATAAATGAAAAGCACAGCTCTCCCTGACTGCTGATCTTCAGGTCGAACAAGAGCGGGATGTGGAAGTGTTCTGTGACCTTTTAGGTGCTCGCAAACATGGAGCTCATTGGTCATCACCAGGAACAGTGGAGAGTGCTGGGCAGGGGGCATCCCCACCAGGGTTATGAGGCTTGAGTCTGCTTAGGGCAGAGGTGGTCCTTACAGCAGGTGTAAGAGCCGGGACTTTCACATACACACAAGTCACCTGGCAATCTTACTGACATTCAGCATCTGATTTAGCAGGTCTGTGGGGGCCCAAGGCTTGACTTTTTTTTTTTTTTTTGAGACGGAGTCTTGCTCTGTTGCCCAGACTGGAGTGCAGAGGCGTGTCTGCTCACTGCAACCTCCACCTCCTGGGTCCAAGGAATTCTCCTGCCTCAGTCTCCTGAGTAGCTGGGACTAAAGGCGCGTGCCACCACACCTGGCTAATTTTTTGTATTTTTAGTAGAGACAGGGTTTCACCATGTTAGTCAGGATGGTCTTGATCTCTTGACCTCGTGATCTGCCCACCTTGGCCTTCCCAAAGTGTTGGGATTACAGGCGTGAGCCACCGCACCAAGCCTGACATTTTTTCATTGAGACAGGGCATTGCTCTGTCACCCAAGCTGGAATGCAGTGGTGTGATCATGACCCACTCAGCCTCAACCTCCTGGACTCAAGTGATCCTCCTGCCTTAGCCTCCCAAGTAGTTGGGAATATGGGCATGCACCACCACACCAGCTAAATTTTCTTCCTTTCTTTCTTTTTTTTTTTTTTTTTTTTTTGAGATAGGACCTTACTCTCTTACTCAGGCTAGAGGGCAGTGGCACAAACACAGCTCACTAGGCTCAAGTGATCCTCCTCAGCTTCCAGAGTAGCTGAGACCACAGGCCCCTGCCACCATGACGCCTGGCTGATTTTTAAAAAATTTTTTGGGCTGGGCACGGTGGCTCACGCTTGTAATCCTAGCACTTTGGGAGGCCGAGGTGGGTGGATCACATGAGGTCAGGAGTTCAAGACCAGCCTGGCCATCATGGTGAAACCTCATCTTAAATTAAAAAAAAAAAAAAAAAGGAAAATTTTTTGTAGAGGGCTGGGCACGGTGGCTCACGCCTATAATCCCAGCACTTTGGGAGGCCGAGGTGGGTGGATCACAAGGTCAAGAGATCGAGACCATCCTGGCCAACATGGTGAAACCCCATCTCTACTAAAATACAAAAATTATCTGGGCGTGGTGGCGCATACCTGTAGTCCCAGCTACTTGGGAGGCTGAGGCAGAAGAAATGCTTGAACCCGGGAGGTGGAGGTTGCAGTGAGCCAAGACTGCGCCACTGCACTCCAGCCTGGCACCTGGAAACAGAGCAAGACTCCGTCTAAAAAAAAAAAAAAAAATTTTTTTTTTGTAGAGACAGAATCCCACTGTGTTACCTAAGCTGGTCTTGAACTCCTAGGCTCAAGCAATTCTCACACCTTGGCGTCTCAAAGTGCTAGGATTACAGGCATGAGCCACTATGCCTGGCCTAATTTTTTTTTTTTTTTTTTGAGATAGAGTCTCGCTTTCATCACACAGGCTGAAGTGTAGTGGGAGGATCTCAGCTCACTGCAACCTCCACCTCCTGGGTTCAAGCGATTCTCCTTCCTCAGCCTCCCAAGTAGTTGGGATTACAGGCGTGCACCATCACGTCCGGCTAATTTTTATATTTTTGGTAGAGACAAGGTTTCACCATGTTGGCCAGGCTGGTCTCGAACTCCTGACCTCAGGTGATCCACCTGCCTCGGCCTCCCAAAGTGCTGGGATTATGGACGTGAGCCACCTTGCCCTGCCTAATTTTTTTTTATTCTTTGTAGAGATGGGGGTCTTTCTATGTTGCCCAGGCTTGTCTTGGCTTCCAAGCCTGGCCTCAAGCGTGTCTCCCTCCTCTGCCTCCTGAAGTGCTGGGATTATAGGCGTGAGCCACCGCACATGGAGGCTTGACATTTCTCAGGCCCCACCAGTGCTGCTGGACCACGGACCACACAACGAGCCAAAGCTCTTAGGCCATGGGAGAAGAGCTTGGGAGTAGATAGGGAGGCTCTGGAAGGCAGGTTTGGGTGGGGCGACTGGACCAGTGGCCTCCCTTTCCCTTCAGGAAAAGCTGGAACGGGTGATCCTAGGGAGTGAGGCCGCTCAGCAGCACCCAGAAGAAGTCAGGGGCCTCTGGCAGACCTGCGGGGAGCTTATGTTCTGTCTGGAGCCAAGGCTTCGACACCTCGGGCTGGGGAAGGAGGTGAGGCCCCCGACTCCTCCAAGGGGAGGGGGAGCAGAGGGAATCCTTCCAGACCACCTGGTAAGGAGGGAAGGACATGGAATGGGGAGGCGACGGGCTCTGCCTCACATTCCTGAGGCAATACTGCTCCCTACTGCAGGCCTCAGTTTTGTCGTCTGTAGAATGGGAAGCAGGTCGAGTTGAATGCTTTCTGAATGCCCTCCCAGATCTGACATTCTGCACACAGGATGCCGTATGCTGATGGAGGGAAGGAGAAGGCTGAAGGAAGAGGGAGCTGAGGAGGGGATGGCAGGGAAGGAGGGGGTTCCAGGCTTCCCACCTCTGGAGGCCACCTCAGTTGCCTGGGGTGAGGACCTTGGCAAGTCTTAGGGATAGGCCAGCCTGAGAGAGGCCTCAGCAGGGCTGCAGGAAGGCTGGAGATGAGCATGTGTTTGTTTGTTTTACAACTTTTTCCCCTAGAGGTAGATGGAGGGGTAAGGGGTAGAGGCTGCTGGAAGGAGGGAGGGACAGGAATCCTGAAAAATGACATCCCTGCAGCCCTGACCTCGGCAACTCCTCTTTCCCATGTCCCCTCTCTTCCCCAACAGGGAATCACCACCTATTTCTCTGGGAATTGTACCATGGAAGATGCCAAACTGGCCCAAGACTTTCTGGACTCACAGGTTTGGGGTTAGGGGAGCTCAGGGTAGCAGCGGTTTGGTGGGTTCCCAGTCCCAGCCCCTCACACCTGGTGACCACTCCTGGTCTCTGCTTGACTACCCCCCGCCCCTGTGTACTAGAGAAGGCGCCACCCCTGTGCCACCCCAGGCTGTAGAGCCTATTGACAGGCTCAGAGCAGGACGAGGAGGCAGGACCTCAGGCCACATCCCTGTGTGGCTCTGGGGTCCGTGTGTCAGTGGTAAGCTCAGCCACTTACCAGCTATGTGATCAGTTGCCATGTCTGTGAAGTGGTACCCACCTCCGGTAGCCCTGGGTTCACAGAGGCCATGCAGTGCCTGGCACAGTGGTTGGAATCAGTGCTTAGTAAAAGTCAGTGCACAGTGTCATGAGCAGAGCAGGAGAGTCGGCCCTGGGCTATCCCTGCCCGCTCTCTCCCTCTCCACCCCCAGCCAACTGGGAAGGCCCAGCCTGCTTTGCCTCCATGCCTTCTCCCCCTTGGGTGGCCCATTTTCCTCTTCCCACACCACTGCCCTCTCCAGACCTTACTCTCAAACCCCTGCCCTGGTCTCTTCTAGAACCTCAGTGCCTACAACACCCGGCTCTTCAAAGAGGTCGACAGAGAAGGGAAGCCCTGCTATGAGGTGCGACTGGCTTCTGTGCTCGGCACAGGTGAGCTTAGCCCCAGGCTTCCCTTCTGCTCCCTCCCGGCCATTTCTGGACCTGGAGGACTCAGGCCACCAGCCCTGCCACTCCAGCAGAAAGAGGGTCCTTCTCTCCCAGGAGTTTCTGCATAAGGCCAGGGAATGGCTCTAGTTTCTCTATATTAGTCCTGTATTTGTCTGTGAACCAATCCATGAGGGCTAGCAAGGGATAGGTCTCTGACTGGCTCAGCCTGGTCTCAAGCCTATCCTGTAGTCAGGCGATGAGGTTGGCCCTTCAGGTCGGGCACGGTGGCTCACACCTGTAATCCCAGTACTTTGGGAGGCTCAGGCGGGCGAATCACCTGAGCTCAGGATGGTGCCCAACATGGTGAAACCTCATCTCTACTAAAAATACGAAAATTAGCTGGGTGTGCTGATGTTTGCCTATAATTCTAGCTATTTAGGAGGCTGAGGCAGGAGAATCGCTTGAACCCAGGAGGCAGAGTTTGCAGTGAGCCGAGATCTTACCACTGCACTCCAGCACTCCAGCCTGGGTGGCAGAGGTGGCAGAACAAGATTCCGTCTCAAAAAAAAAAAAAAAGGGGTTGGCCCTTCCCAAGCCACCTGCACCTAGGGTAGTAGTAGTGGGGGCTGGGGCAATGTTCTCAAAGGGAAATTGGGGTTCATTCCCAGGAGAGGGGAAATAGCGTGGACAGAAGTGTGCAGGCCTTTGCCACCTGACTTTGGTCCCCACCCACGCCCCAGCCCCTGCCTGCATCTCCACAGCCTCCTACTCTGTGCTCTGCGCTCTGGCCGTGCTCGACAGCATCCAGTTCTCATGGACGCTCTCTAGGTCTTTGTTTTTGTTTTTGTTTTGGGGTTTTTATTTTTTGAGACAGAGTCTCACTGTATCGCCCAGGCTGGAGTGCCCAGGCTAGAGTACAGTGGCACGATTGGTTTACTGCAACCTCTGCCTCCCGGGTTCAAGTGATTCTCCTGCCTCAGCCTCCAGAGTAGCTGGCAATGCAGGCACCCATCACCACACCTGGCTAATTTTTGTATTTTTAGTAAAGACAGTGTTTTACCATGTTGTCCCAGCTGGTCTCCAACTCCTGACCTCAGGTGATCCGTCTGCCTCTCGGCCTCCCAAAGTGCTGGAATTACAGGTGTGAGCCACTGCACCTGGCCCCTCTCCGGGTCTTTGCACGATCTATTCCCTGCTTCCCATGCAGAACCTCCTCTGGCTTCTTGTGCCCTGGCCACCTCTTCCCCGTCCTCTAGGCCATGCATGGACGTCGCCTTCCCCAGGATCTTCCCCCATCTTCCCATAACTGAGTCCATGCCCTTCTCTCTTCCCATTGGCACACTCAGTAGTTTCCCTAACTACAAGCTCCCAAGAGGAGGACCTGTGTGTTTCATCCGCCATCGTCTCCCCAGTGCTCAGCGCTTGGTGGATCTGAGTATCCACCAAGGAGATGATGGCAGATGTGGGTTCAGAGGAACAGGAGTGGATCTCACTGGAATATAAGCTGGGCCCATACTTACAGTACAGGATGCAGTGTTGGGCAGCAGTTGAGTGAGGCCCTGGAGCCAGGATACCTGAGTGGGTCGTTATCTATTGCTGTGGAACAAATGCTTCCCAAATTTAGTGCTACAAAATCGCCTTTTTGGCAGAGCACGTTGGCTCACGCGTGTAATCTCAGCACTTTGGGAGGCCGAGGCGGGTAGATCATGAGGTCAAGAGATTGAGACCATCCTGGCCAACGTGGTAAAACCCCGTCTCTACTAAAATACAAAAATTAGCTGGGCATGGTGGAGCGCACCTGTAGTCCCAGTTACTCTTGAGGCTGAGACAGGAGAATTGCTTGAACCTGGGAGGTGGAGGTTGCAGTGAGCCGAGATTGCGCCACTGCACTCTAGCCTGGGGCCTGGCAACAGAGCAAGACTCTGTATAAAAAAAAAAAAAAAAAAAAAAATTTCATGCTCACAGACTCTGGGTCAGGAATGCAGGCAGAGAACAGTAGGAACAGCCAGTCACTGGGTGACCATGTCTGGGGCCTCAACTGGGAAGACTCGATGGCTTGGGGCCACAGGCATCCACGGGCACGTTCGCTCACACGCAGGTGCTGGCTGCCGGCTGGAACCCAGCTAGGCTGTTGACCAAAATACCTCATGTGGCACCCTCTTATTGTTCATGGTAGCTGGGCTCCAAGAGTGAACATCCCAGGAGAGCCAGGCAGAAGCCTGCTCACCTTGTGTGACCTGGCCTCAGCACATACATGATGTCCCTGCCACTGAAGTCACAGCCTTCTGGCTTCAGGAGGAGGGAACACAGATCCCATATCTCCATGGGCGAAGTCACAGTTGAGCTGGACACAGTGGCTCATACCTGTAATCCCCCTAGTCAGGAGGCTGAGCCAGGAGGATCACTTGAGTCCAGGAGTCAGATCAGCTGGGTAACCTTGTGAGATCCTATCCCAGTTTTTTTTTTAAAAAAAGAGCAGTAAGGCAGGAAATACTGTGGCTATTTTTGCTTGTTTGTTTGTTTTTACATAGCTTTGAAGTATATTTTATTGATCGAGACAAGGAAAATACAATAGTGTGTTAGCATACCATTACTTCTGTAACAAATTACCACAAATTTAGTGGCACCAAACAACACAGATTTATTCTATTACAGTTCTGGGGGTCCAGAGTCTAAAAGCAAGGCGAAGCTGGGCTGCATTCCTTCTGGAGTCTCAGCAGGAACCTGCTCCCTTGCCTTTTCCAGCTTCTGGAAGGCTGCCTAGTGCCCGACTTCACTCCAGCTCCCTTCTGCTATCATCACAGCTCTTCCCCTCAGTCACCCTCTTATCTCCCTGTGGGACTGTCGATTATGTTCAGGATGTGGCTGTCATTTAAAATCCAATCTGCTACTTGCTATCCACTTAACATCTCGGTGCCTTAGTTTCCCATCTGTAAAATGGAGATAATAGTTCCCCGCCCCCTAGAGTTGGAATGAGGCTTAAAGGAGTTAATACATGGAAAGCACATGTTATATGATACATATATTTTTGGTTTTTTATTTTTTTGTTATTTTTGTTTTTGTTTTGAGATGGAGTCTCACTCTTGTTGCCCAGGCTGGAGTGCAGTGGTGCGATCTCAGCTCACTGCATCCTCCGCCTCCCAGGTTCAAGCAATTCTCCTGCGTCAGCTTCCCAAGTAGCTGAATTACAAGCGCCCGCCAACATGCCCAACTAAATTTTTTATATTTTTGGTGGAGACAGGGTCTCACCAAGTTGGCCAGGCTGATCTCCAACTCCTGACCTCAGGTGATCCACCCGCCTCAGCTTCCCAAAGTGCTGGGATTACAGGTGTGAGCCACTGCACCTGGCCAGTTTTTTTGTTTTGTTTTGTTTTTATTTTTGTTTTTGAGACAGATTTTCACTCTTGTCATCCAGGCTGGAGTACAATGGTGTAAAATGGCTTATTGCAACCTCCACCTCCCTGGTTCAAGCAATTCTCCTGCCTCAGCCTCCTCAGTAGCTGGGATTACAGGAGCATCGCACCACACCCGGTTAATTTTGTATTTTTAATAGAGATGGAATTTCACCATGTTGGCTAGGCTGGTCATGAACTCCAGACCTCAGACGATCCACCCACTTTGGCCTCCCAAAGTGCTGGGATTACAAGTGTGAGCCACCATGCCCAGCTGATATATATATTTTTTAAGATGAGAGTTTATACTCATGTCTGTTGGCTGCAGGAAGCCATTGAAGATCTTAGAGTAAAAGAGTGCTATGGGGAAGAGCTGGCTGAGGTGTCTTACTCCAGCCTTTTCTCTGAGTGATGCCTTTTTTCCCCAGAGCCTTCCCCAGACTCTGAGGTGACTTCTAAGCTGAAGAGCTACGAATTCCGGGGAAGCCCTTTCCAGGTGACCCGGGGGGACTATGCACCCATCCTCCAGAAGGTGGTGGAGCAGCTGGACAAAGCCAAGGTTGGACTGCCTGGGGGCTGAGGGGTGCAGGCTGGGGACCCTTCTGGGCAGCAGAGGGGGTGTGGAGGTAGGTGGGTGGCCCGAGGCTGACTGTCCCCACCTTACCCCAGGCGTATGCAGCCAACAGCCACCAGAAGCAGATGCTAGCCCAGTACATAGATAGCTTCACCCAGGGCTCCATCGAGGCCCACAAGAGGGGCTCCCGCTTCTGGATCCAGGACAAAGGCCCCATCGTGGAGAGGTGAGGCACCAGCTCCACCCTGTCTGCCCCTCCTGCCCGCCCCTCCTCTACCTCTGCCCTTCTCTCCCCCAGTTACATCGGGTTCATCGAGAGCTACCGTGACCCCTTTGGTTCCCGAGGAGAATTTGAAGGTAACTTCCTCGGGTAGGGGGAGGTCAGTCACAGTCCCTTTTCCCACCTCCACGTCCGCGTTTCCAGCGTCCCTTGAGGGTTCTCCCCACCCTCCTCAGCCATAATCATAACAATAAGAACAGCCATGGTAAATAAACACCGTTTACAATGTATTGGGCACTGTTGTAAGAAGCTTCCCTATATTAACTAATTTAGGGTTCATCATCCCATGAGGATTTATCTTAACAGGTGTGGGCACTGGGGCACAGTTGCAGGGTGGCCCGGGAACCCTGGCTCTGAGCCCCTTTGCTGTGCTGCCTCTGTTGTCTGGTCAGGGCATAGGCTCCAAATGGACATATGCCTCCTAAGCCCAGCTTCACCACACCCAGGCTGTGTGATCTTGGGCCAACTAGCCCAGCCTCTGAGTATCAATGTGATTAGGATGCAGACTGCTGCACTCAGTGGCTGGGAGCAGGATAGACATTGTGACTATAGACCTGACCCGAGGGTGTCATCCCAGGCTGGTGGCAGGCTGCCTCGGCCCCCACCCACATCCCCAGGGGACCTATCTGTGCAAGGCAGGGCATCCAGCCTGAGGATTCAGCCACTTCTCTGACCGCCCTAACCCTCCCCAGCCCCTGGATGTAAAAGATTCTGAGCATCTGCCTGCTAAAACCAAAGAGATTAGCCTGGGAGGAGGGAGAGCACACAGCCTGATGGGGCTCATGTGTGAGCCCCTAGACCCAGGCCCAGGGGGAAGGGGCAGTTGGCCCAGGGGCCTGAGTGGGAGACAGGTTTGTGCAGCTGCAGCTTTCCTGCCCCAGTCCTGACCCAGTAGGGCCCAGGCCTGGGTCACTGCTGTCGCCAGCCACCAGCACAGAGTGATCATATACAGTAGGCATTCAGTACATGTGTGATGGCTGGAGTAGGGTGAAGTGGGAGCCCTCCTGGAACCCTGCCAAGCCACAGCCCCCTCCCTCCCCTGCAGGTTTCGTAGCTGTGGTGAACAAGGCCATGAGTGCCAAGTTTGAGCGGCTGGTGGCGAGCGCAGAGCAGCTGCTGAAGGAGCTGCCCTGGCCCCCAGCCTTTGAGAAGGACAAGTTTCTTACCCCCGACTTCACCTCCCTGGATGTTCTCACCTTCGCTGGCTCTGGCATCCCTGCTGGCATCAACATCCCCAACTGTGAGTGTCCTCAGGCCCCCAAGCCCCGGAAGCCTCCGTTTAGAGTCGCCCCTCCCTCTCCACACGCACAACCTCCGCAAACAGCCCTGTGCCTCCTGACCTTTGACCCTCGCCTCTTCTTCCTGGTCCTTCTCCTCCAGATGATGACCTGAGGCAGACTGAAGGCTTTAAGAATGTGTCACTGGGGAATGTGCTGGCTGTGGCCTACGCCACGCAGCGGGAAAAGCTCACCTTTCTGGAGGAGGATGACAAGGTGGGCACCAGTAGTTGGAGGGTTGGGGCTGGGCCTCACCTGCCTCAGTGGACTTGGGAAGGCAGACAGCCCAGAGCGGTAGAAAGGAAAGCGCAGTTTCAGTCCTGGCTCTGCCACTTCCTGGCCACGTGACCATGTGGACTTTGGAGCCTCGGTGTCCTCTTGGGTCATGCTAGGGAGGCATCCCTCCTTTCCTCTTGAGTTGTTGCAAAGATGAGATGGGCTGTGGGGTGGAGCACAGCTGGCCTTCACCAAGCACGTGCACTGAGATGGGCCCATGGCCCAGGGGAGGGGACGGTGACAGGCTCCAGACCAGGGGTGGCCAGTGGACAGTGCAGTCTCTGCTTGTCTTGGCAGGACCTGTACATCCTCTGGAAGGGGCCCTCCTTTGATGTGCAGGTGGGCCTGCACGAGCTGCTGGGCCATGGCAGCGGCAAGCTCTTCGTGCAGGTGAGAAGGCAGCAGCCAGCCCTGGCACCCCTGCCCACAGCTCCACTCTTCCACAACCTGCCCTACACAGTGGTGAAGCTGCTCCAGCCTCTGCCCTCGGGGCTGGGGTCGGGTGCGGAAAATGGCCCCTTAAGCAGAGAAGACTCTGTCTTGCCCTCCCTCAAGATGTCCCAGAAGCTCAGATGCCTGAGTGTAGAGGTATAGAGGGACCTCCGGGACAGCTCAGCTGCCATTCCCACACCAGGAGGAATTGCTTGGCTCAGGCTAAGGAAGCGTACCCTAAGGGTGTGACTCCAGCAGCCCCAGGACAGACGCTGGGGCAGGGGGCATCTCTGGTACTCCCATCTGAGGTGGCAGTGCTGTCTTTGCGCTGCTGTTCTGTGGAGCCTGGGCCTTTCCAGTTATTGTTGGGAGCCACTTCTCCCCAGAGCAGCCCCTTCCTGCCAGCCGGCCAGAGTGGCTGGAGCCCCCTCCATACCTACCCAGGGAATATGGAAACAGTTTTCTGTGGGGGTCTGAAAAAGCTGATTGTGGACCCCCAGCATGGAGATAACCAGAGGTGGGGTGGGGTGGGTTGTGGACCCTCCCCTCCAAGGGTGGGGTTCTGGGTGGGCCCTGTTCCCCGGGGGTGGGGCTGCTTCCCTGGATGGGGAAGGGCTGGAGCTGGGCCCCAGGGTCAGGAGGATGCAGAGAGCAGCTGCTGGGGAGCGCCTTGTCTGGGCTTTATCCAGGCTGTGGCCTTGGATAAGTCAGCTCCTTCACCGAGGCTCAGTTGGCCCATCTGTAAAATGAGTCTCCTGACCCCTACTGTGTGGGCTGTTGTGAGGACTAAAGGTGAAGACAGACAGTAAGCCTGACACACAGTAGGTCCTCAGCAAGCAGGTGTTAGTGTTGAGAGACAGTGTCCACGGAGATTGTGTGCTCTGACTCCATCTTGGGGCCCTTAGGCTCTGAGCCTCAGTGTCCTCATCTGTGAAGTGGGGTAATAGTAGCACTGTCCTCGGAAGGTGGTTGTGAGGATTAAAAGGATGCTGCCTGAAAGATGCTTGGCACGCGACGGGAGGGTGAGGATGACACTGTGACCCCCTCTGGCAGTGCCAGGAGCCCGGCCGGAAGCCTGTGGTGGGCACAGCTGGGTTCTCTGGCCCACACATTTTGGGCCTCTCCCACTGGGGTCTGGAGACACCAGATCTGGGTCTTCACAGGACTTGGGGCGAGTCCCTCCCCCGTCTGGCCTTGTTTTCCTCTCTGTGCGGTGGAGTAGGCAGCTCTGGTTCTCACGCTCCTGATGGCTCTGAGGAGGCAGCCAGCGTCACGGGGCTCAGGGCCGTGCAGGCATCAGTGTGTGGACGGACCTGCTGCTCCCGCCACCCGCTCCTGTGCTCCCGCTTGCCTTTCTGAGCTACTCTCCAGGCCCATGGATTCTGGGGCTGGAGGCCTGGACCCAGCCAGGGGTGCCTTTCCCTCACTCGCCCTGTGTTCTGCAGGATGAAAAAGGAGCATTCAACTTTGACCAGGAGACAGTGATCAACCCAGAGACGGGCGAGCAGGTGAGGGAGGCCTCGGCGGAGCCCCAGGGTGCTGGGAGGGCGGGCACCAGTGTGGCATTGGCCACTCTAAGCCTGACAGTCCAGCTGCTTTTCCAGATTCAGAGCTGGTATCGGAGTGGGGAGACGTGGGACAGCAAGTTCAGCACCATCGCCTCCAGCTACGAAGAGTGCCGGGCTGAGAGTGTGGGGCTCTACCTCTGTCTCCACCCACAAGTGCTGGAGTAAGAGCAGCAGGGCTGAGGGGTGGGCTGTCCCAGTGCGGTGGCCAGCACTGGGGGCTTGGAGAGTGGGTGATGGCGGCTGGTGGGAGGGACAAAGGGCAACCTCTGACCATTCACCACCTGCCTGCCCCTCCCACAGGATCTTTGGCTTTGAGGGTGCTGATGCGGAGGACGTGATCTACGTGAACTGGCTCAACATGGTTCGGGCCGGGCTGCTAGCTCTGGAGTTCTACACACCTGAGGCTTCCAACTGGCGACAGGTGGGGCCTGGGTGGAGCCCCCAGGAGGCAGAAGGGAGCCTGCAGTGGGTGCCAAGATCAGGGTGTAAGGATGGGACCGCTGTACCTTTAAGGCAGATGAACTGGGTTTAATCCCAGACTCCACTATTTGGGGGCAAGTCACATCACTCTTGTGAGCCCCAGAATTCCTCTCTGTGAAATGGCAGTAGGACTCTCCCTGGCCACCGTTCGGGGTGAATCAGATGAGGTGGCTTTATTAGGACTCCTTGCAGTTGATGCACTCTGTGGCACACACAATTCGTTGGTTTTTTTTGTTTGTTTTTTTGTTTTTTTTTGAGATGGAGTCTTTCTCTGTTGCCTGGCTGGAGTGCAGTGGCCCAATTTTGGCTCACTGCAACCTCCACTGCCCGGGTTCAAGCAATTCTCCTGCCTCAGCCTCCTGAGTAGTTGGGACCACAAGCTCACACCACCACACCCAGCTAATTTTTTTTGTATTTAGTAGAGATGAGGTTTCACCATGTTGGCCAGAATGGTCTCGATCTCGTGACCTTGTGATCCTCCCGTCTCGGCCTCCCAAAGTGCTGGGATTACAGGCGTGAGCCACCGCGCCCAGCTGGAAAACACAATTCTAAGCGCCCTCCATGAATTAACTACCCCAGGAGGTAGGTGCTATTGTTATCCTCATTTTAGAGATGAGGAAGTTGAGGCACAAGGAGATGAAGCTACCTACCGCTAAATGGCCGAGCCAGTATTCGCATCCACACGGTGCCTCTGGGGCCATTGGGCGCCACCGCTCAGTTACGTGTCCTTTGAACACAGGGTAAACAACAGAAACTTTTTGACAAAATCAGATGGGTGTGGTTTGAGGAGGTGATGTAATGTCATTCAGAGTCCAGAAATATGGGTCTGAGTCCTGACTTCCTTTACTAGCTGTGCGCTGCTAAGGAAGTCCCTCTACCTCTCTGGGCCTCTATTTTATCATCCGTAAATGGGATAATGATACCTACTTGGTTCCACTTTTGAGCACAAACAAGGTTGTGGAGGAAGAAGTGTTTGGGGGCCCTGGAGGGGGTAGCTGCTGTCCTCAGGGGGGATCTGGAGCACAGGGGTCACAGTGGACGACACGGGAAGCACAGGCACCAGGTCTTGCCTGGAAATGGCCTCCCTGTCTCCTAGGGCAGCCCACCCTCTCTGTGAGCTGAGAAAGGAGGAAGCATTTGAGGGGAGGGGAATAAGCAGTAAAGGACCCACCGGGTTGGGGAGATTGACAGTAACAGTTGCCAGTTAATGAGCATACACTATAGACCAGGCCTAGGACCGAGCACTTGATACAGGCTGCAAATGTCATTTTCTCCCACCCCGGCAGGCCCATATGCAGGCCCGGTTTGTGATCCTGAGAGTCTTGCTGGAGGCTGGCGAGGGACTCGTTACCATCACTCCCACCACAGGCTCTGATGGGCGCCCAGATGCCCGGGTCCGCCTCAACCGTAGCAAGATCCGGTCTGTGGGCAAGCCTGCCCTAGAGCGCTTCCTGCGGAAACTTCAGGTAAGCAAAGGCCTCTCACCTGGGGGGCCCCCTCCAACCTCTCCAGGAGCACTGAGTGTTACCATGTGCCAGGCACAGAGAATAAGCTGTGAGCAGTTTCTTATGCTGTAATGAGGAAAGGTAGCTAGTAAACATGTAAGCGCATCGGGTGGCTCACGCCTTTAATCCTAGCACTGTGGGAGGCCTAGGCGGGTGGATCACATGAGCTCAGGAGTTCGAGACCAGCCCAAGCAACATAGTAAAACCTCATCTCTATAAAAAATTCAAAAATTAGCCAGGCATGGTAGTGCGCACCTGTAGTTCCAGCTACTCTGGAGGCTGAAGTAGGAGGATTGCGTAAGCCTGAGAGGCCAAGGCTACAGTGAGCCATGATTGCACCACTACATTCCAGCCTAGGTGACAGAGTGAGACCCTATCTCTAAAAAAAAAGAATAGGGACATCTTTTAAGAATGAAGGATATTTTTGGACAAACAAAAACAGTTAACCATTACTAAACCCTCAGTAACAAAACTTCTTCAAGATATGATTTAGGAAAAAGAAACAGCTCCAGAGAGAAGGTTTGATAAGCCATAAGAAATAGTGTGAGTGATGCTAAATGTAAGGTTACAATATGAACTTTGTACACCAATAAAAATGCTCAATTTGGCTGGGCGTGGGGGCTCATGCCTGTAATCCCAGCACTTTGGGAGGCTGACTCCTTGAGTCCAGGAGTTTAAGACCAGCCTGGGCAACATAGACCTCATCTCTACAAAAAATTTAAAAAGCAGCCAAGTGTAGTGGTGCATGCCTGTGGTCCCAGCCACACAGGAGGCTGAGATGGGAGGATCTCTTGAGCATGGGAAGTAGAGGCTGCAGTAAGGCCTGATCACGCCACTGCACTCCAGTCTGGGTGACAGAGCTAGACTCTCTCTAAAAGAAAAAAGATAACATATTAATCATAAGTTACCATAAAGAAGGTGCCAAGTCTTACACTAGGATAGGATATTCACAACACATAAGGTTAGTCCCCACTTAGCCGCAGTTTTGCTTTCTGCAGCTGCAGTTAGCCTCAGTAGAGTACAAGATATTTTTAGGCTGGGTGCGGTGGCTCACGCCTGTAATCCCAGCACTTCGAGAAGTCCAGGTGGGCAGATCACCTGAGGTCAGAAGTTCAACACCAGCCTGACCAATGTGGTGAATCCCTGCCTCTACTAAAAATACAAAAATTAGCTGGGCATGTTGGCAGGTGCCTGTAATCCCAGCCACTCAGGAGGCTGAGGTATGAGAATCACTTGAATCTGGGAGATGGAGGTTGCAGTAAGCCGAGATTGCACCAATTCCCTCCAGCTTGGGCGACAGAGCGAGACACTGCCTCAAAAAGAAAAAAAAAAAGATATTTTGAGAGAGAGGCTATATTCACCTAACTTTTATTGTGTTATATTGTTAGAGGTGTTCTGTTTTATTAGGAGTCAGTGTTAGTCTCTTCTTTTGCCTAATTTGTAAATTAAACTTTCTCATAGGTGTGTATGTATGGCAAAGAAAAAAAACAAAAACCAGTGTATATATAGGGCCCTGTATGATCCATGGCTTTAGGCATCCACTACATAGTCTTGGAACATATCCTCCATATATATGTGGAGACTGCTATACTACCAAAGAGTTCATATCTAAAATACATGAAGAACTTTTAGGCCGAGCACAGTGGCTCACACCTGTAATCCCAGCACTTTGGGAGGCCGAGCCAGATGGATCGCTTGAGGTCAGGAGTTTGAGACCAGCCTGGCCAACATGGTGAAACCTGCCTTTACCAAAAATATAAAAAAATAGTCAGGCATAGTGGCAGGCGCCGGTAATCCCAGCTACTCAGGAGGCTAAGGCAGGAGAAATCGCTCAAACCTGGGAGGCAGAGGTTGCAGTGAGCTGATATCATGCCACTGCACTCCCTCATGGGCAACAGAGCGAGACTCCATTTCAAAAAATACAAATAAATTAAGGACTTTTTTAAAAAAGTAAAGAAGAAGCTGGGCACGGTGGCTCACACCTGTAATCCCTAGCACTTTGGGAGACTGAGGCAGGTGGATCACGAGGTCAGGAGTTCAAGACTAGCCTGACCAACATGGTGAAACCCTGTCTCTACTAAAAACACAAAAATTACAGTGGCTCACACCTGTAATCCCAGCACTTTGGGAGGCCAAGGTGGGCGGATCATGAGGTCAAGAGATCAAAACCATCCTGGCCATCATAGTGAAACCCCATCTCTAATAAAATATAAAAATTAGCTGGGCGTGGTGGTGTGCATCTGTAGTCTCAGCTACTTGGGAGGCTGAGGCAGGAGAATTGCTTGAACCTGGGAGGCAGAGGTTGCAGTGAGCCGAGATCACCTGGCGCCTGGCAACAGAGCAAGACTCTGTAGCAAAAAAAAAAAAAAAAACACACACAAAAATTAGCCAGATGTGGTGATGCCTGCCTATAATCCCAGCTACTCAGGAGGCTGAAGCAGGAGAATTGCTTGAACCCGGAAGGCAGAGGTTGCAGTGAGCCGAGGTCACGCCATTGCACTCTAGCCTTGGCGAGGGAGTGAGACTCTGTCTCAAAAAAAAAAAAAAGAGAAGAAGAAAAGTCACCAGAAAAATAAGCAAAAATGAACAGAAGAGGAAAATGAATAGCTCTTGACCAACTCAGGGAAGATGCTCAACCTCGTTAGTAATCAGGCAAGCTCAACCTAAGCTGCATCAATTACAATTTATACCCACCAGCATGGCAGAAATTAACAACTGCCATCATCTACTTGGTAGACTGAGCAATGAGGACTGCATCCACTGCGCTTCTAGAAGGCTGTGTTACATAGGAATTTCAAGAAACAGTAGCATCATCTCTTAAAGTTGAGCATTCCTGTCACCTACACGGAATCAGTTCTGGGAAAACTTACATCTGTTCCTCAGGAGACACACTGGGATGTTCACAGCAGCATTATTAGCAAAAAGCACCAGCGGGCGCAGTGGCTCACACCTGTAACACCTGTAATCCCAGCATTTTGGGAGGCCAAGGCAGGTGGATCACCTGAGGTCAGGAGTTTGACACCTGCCTGGTTAACATGGTGAAACCCCATCTTTGCTAAAAATACCAAAACATTAGCCAGACATGGTGGAGTATGCTTGTAATCCAAGCTACTTGGGAAGCTAAGGCAGGAGAATCACTTGAACCCGGGAGGTGGGGGTTGTAGTGAGCTGAGATTGTGCCACTGCACTCCAGCCTGGGCAACGAGCGAAAATTCCATCTCAAAAAAAAAGCACTAAATCACACATCAGCTGTAGAAGAGATTGTGTGTTTTAAGTAGAAGACTACACAGCAGTGAAAAGGGAAACTATAGCTGCATGTTTTAGCACAAATGAATCTCAAATGTAATCCAAGCAGAAAGAGCAGATCGGAATATATACAGTTCAAAAGGCAGCCGAGCGAGGTGGCCCACGCCTGTAATCCCAGCACGTTGGGAGGCTGAGGCAGGCAGATCACCTGAGGTCAGGAGTTTGAGACCAGTCTGTCCAACATGGTGAAACCCCCTATCTACTAAAAATACAAAAATTAGGCAGGCATGGTGGCAGATGCCTGTAGACCCAGCTACAGAGGAGGCTAAGGCAGGAGGATCACTTGAACCTGGGAGGCAGAGGTTGCAGTGGGCTGATTTTATGCCACTGCACTCCAGCCTGGGTAACAGAACGAGACTCCATCTCAAAAAAAAAAAAAAAAAAACAGGCAAGAACTTAATATATGATTTAGAGTCAAACTCAGGGAAAGCAAGGGAATTTTTTAAAAAGTACATTACCAGCCGGGCACAGTGGCTCACTCTTATAATCCCAGCACTTTGGGAGGCCAAAGTGTGCAGATGATGAAGTTAAGAGAGCAAGACCATCCTGACCAACATGGTGAAATATTGTCTCTACTAAAAATACAAAAATTAGCCGGGCGTGGTGGCGCGTGCCTGTAGTCCCAGCTACACGGGAGGCTGAAGCAGGAGAATCACTTGAACCCAGGGGTTGGAGGTTGCAATGAGCTGAGATGGTGCCACTGCACTGTAGCCTGGTGACAGAGCAAGACACCATCTCAAAAAAAAGTATATATCAAGGATAGTGGTTTCCTTAGATGGGGGCAGCCACAGGGTGCAAGTCAAGCAGAAGCAGCTGAACTAACTCTGAAGTAAGGTGGTGCTTGTATGAGTGTCTGTTTTAATGTTCTTTACAGTATACATACTGTATCTTGTTTGTGTAAGAAATGTTTTATTTTATTTTTTTTGAGATGGAGTTTTGCTCTTATTGTCCAGACTGGAGTGCAATGGTGCTATCTCAGCTCACTGCAACCTCCCCTCCCAGGTTCAAGCAATTCTCCTGCCTCAGCCTCCCGAGTAGCTGGGATTACAGGCATGCACCACCAAGCCCAGCTAATTTTGTATTTTTAGTAGAGACAGGGTTTCTCCATGTTGGTCAGGCTGGTCTCAAACTCCTGACCTCAGGTGATCCACCCACTTCGGCCTTCCAAAGTGCTGAGATTACTTACAGGCACGAGCCACCGTGCCCGGCTATTTTTATTTTATTTTATTATTTTTTTTTTGGGATGGAATCTCGCTCTGTTGCCAGACTGGAGTGCAGTGGCACGATCTTGGCTCACTGCAACCTCCACATCCCAGGTTCAAGCAATTCTCCTGCCTCAGCCTCCCAAGTAGCTGGGACTACAGGCACACACCACCATGCCCAGCTAATTTTTGTATTTTTGTTAGAAACAGGGTTTCACCATGTTGGCCAGGATGATCTCAATCTCTTGACCTCGTGATCTGCACACCTTGGCCTCCCAAAGTGCTGGGATTACAAGCATGAGCTACCGCGCCCAGTCCATTCTTACTTTTATTTTACTTTTTTTTTTTTTTTTTTGAGACGGAGTCTCACTTTGTTGTCCAGGCTGGAATACAATGGTGTGATCTTGGCTCACTGCAACCCCCACCTCCCGGGTTCAAGCGATTCTCCCATCTCAGCCTCCTGAATAGCTGGGACTATAGGCACTGCCATCATGCCTGGCTAGGTTTTGTATTTTTGTAGAGATGGAGTTTCACCATGTTTGCCAGGATGGTCTTGAATTCCTGACCTCAGGTGATCCACCAGCCTTGGCCTCCCAAAGTACTGGGATTACAGGCATGAGCCACCACACCTGGCCAGAAATGTTTTATTTTGAAAAAGGTAATAGTGGCCAGTGGTGGCTTACACCTATGATTCCAGCACTTTGGGAGGCCAAGGTGGGCAGATCACCTGAGGTCAGGAATTTGAGACCATCCTGCCAACATGGTGAAACCCCGTCTCTACTAAAAATAGTAGCCAGGCATAGTGGTAGATGCCTGTAATTCCACCTACTCAGGAGGCTGAGGCAGGAGAATCACCTGAACTCAGGAGGCGCAGGTTGCAGTGAGACCACACCATTGCACTCCAGCCTGGGTGACAGAGTAACCCAGACACTGTCTCAAAAAAAAAAAAAGGGGTAATGATAATACCTGCCTTGTCTCTTGTCTACATGTCAAATGAGATAATCAAACAAGAAACATTAGCTTTAGTTTTGTGAGCATTTAGTTTGTGCTAATCATTGATCTGTGTTTCTCACTCATTCAGCACAGTAACACTGTGAGAGAGCAGAACTATTCCTGTTTAGAGATAACAGCTCAGAGTGGTTTCGTAACTTGTCCAAGGTTACACTGCCTGTAAGTGACAGGGCCCAGCACTTTGCAGGGTGTCTTAGTCTGTTTTGTGCTGTTGTAACACAAAAAAAAATGCCAGAGGCTGGGTGATTCATAAAGAACAGAAATTTATTTCTGACAGTTCTGGAGGTAGGGAAGTCCAAGATCAAGGCACCAGCTAGTTTCCTTGTCTGGTGAAGGCTGCTCCCCCTTCTATCCAGGATGATACCTTGTTGCCAAAATCTTTGGAGGAGAGGAGGAGGAATGCTATGGCCTCACATGATGGAAGGCAAAATGGCAATAGGGCCAAACGGGCATGAAGCCTGTTTTCCTTATTCTTTCTTTCTTTTCTTTTTATTTAGAGATGAGACAAGGTCTCACTATGTGGCCCAGGCTGGTCTCAAACTCCTGAGCTCAAGCAGTCCTCTCCCCTCAGCCTCCCCAAGTACCAGGATTGCAGGCATGAGCCACCATAGCCAGCCTTTTTTTTTTTTTTAATAGAGATAGGGTCTTGCCATGTTGCCCAGGCTGGTCTCAAACTCCTGGGCTCAGTGATCCCCCACCTCTACCTCCCAAAGTACTAAGATTACAGGTGTGAGCCACCACACCGAGCCTGAAGCCTCTTTTATAAGGGCCTTAATCCCATTCATGAGGAAGGAGCCTTAATGGTTAGGTTGAAACGTAACCATAAGTTTCAACACCAGAATTTTGGAGGGGACACATTCAAACCGTAGCACAGACTGTCCAGGGCTGAGCACAATCAGCTATGGCCTATGGCAGAGCCCATCCTAGACACTTACTCCATCCTCCCACAGGTGCTGAAGTCCACAGGGGATGTGGCTGGAGGCCGGGCCCTGTATGAGGGGTATGCAGCGGTCACTGATGCGCCCCCCGAGTGCTTCCTCACCCTCCGGGACACAGTATTGCTGCGTAAGGAATCTCGGAAGCTCATCATTCAGCCCAACACTCGCCTTGAAGGTAATGGACTCTTGAGCTCCTTTCATGGGGACCACACGGGGCCCTATGGGGAGCATAAAGAACCCACCCAGGGGCTCAGGGAGAGCAGCCCAGCATGGCCCTTTCCTTTCTGTTCCACCTCCAGGGTCCTTCCCATGCCAAACCTCAGGCCCTAATCTTGGTTTCTGTCACTTCACCACCCGCCAACAAAAACAAAGTCATACAGGTTGTAAGACAGTGACAGAAGGTCTGAAGAAGACCACCAGAGCAGGGGATAGCAGAATATGCAGACAGGGGGAAGCCAGGCATTCGTACCAAAGAATTAGACTTCTTGGGTACCCAGGCTGGGGGTCAGGTCAGGAGGGAGCTGGGACCCAGCAAGCCTAGTGAAACCCAGGGGACAGTGTGACTCGGTCGCATCCGGGATGGTGATCAACAGCTGCATCATCCCTCTTCCTTCTCAAGCGACAACGCCAGAGCCTAGCCCTAGCCACACGGTGCTTGTACCTTTCATATTCAAACCCCCTCAGGTCCCAGCACCTTACTGCCTTCACTTTCCTCTCACCCCTTAACTCATCTTTCCTGATACTTGTCACTTGAGACACCTAAGACAATGTGGTGTTATGGAGTGATTACAGCACCAGCTTCAGAACTGCCCTGTGACCTTGGCCTAGTCACTTGACCTTTCTAGACTTCGGTGTCTTCATTGACAAACCCAGTGTGCATTGCTTGCTGATATTATAGTGAACCTGAATTCCTTCCTATGGTTTCTAAGTGCTTTCTGGGGATTCACCTTTTAAATCCTCACAATAGCCCAATAAGGTAGGTATTTTTGTTATCCCCATTTTACAGGTAAGGAAACTGAGGCATAGAGAGTAATTTGAACCAGATTATTCCTTTTTAGTAGAGGAGCCAAGAGTCAGATTAAGAGTGGTTGAGTCGGCCGGGCATGGTGGCTCAAGTAATCCAAGCACTTTGGAGGCCAAGGCAGGCAGATCACCTGAGGTCGGGAGTTCAAGACCAGCCTGACCAACATGGTGAAACCCCGTCTTTATTAAAAAATAAATAAAAAATAAAAGAGTGGTTGAGTCAGGTATGGTGTCCCCTGCCTATAGTCCCAGCTACTTGAAAAGATGAGGTGGGAGGATCACTTGAGTCCAGGAGTTCAAGGCTGCCGTGCGCCATGATTGTACCCTGTGCTCCAGCCTCGGTGACAGAGCAAGACCACAACTCTAAAAAAAAAAAAAAAAAAAGCATTGTCATGGGCAGTTATGAGGGTTAAATGGAATAATATTTGTAAAAAGTCATTACCTACTATTGGTGAGGAAAAAGCATGTATTTATTTATTTTTGTTTGTTTGTTTGTTTGTTTTGAGATGGAGTCTCACTCTGTCACTCAGGCTGGAGTGTAGTGGTGCAATCTCAGCTCACTGCAACCTCTGCCTCCTAGGTTCAAGTGATTGGCCTGCCTCAGCCTCCTGAGTAGCTGGGATTACAGGCACCTGCCACCACACCTGGCTAATTTTTGTATTTTTTTTAGTAGAGACAGGGTTTTACTATGTTGGCTAGGCTGGTCTTGAACTCCTGACCTCAAGTGATCTGCCCACCTTGGCCTCCCAAAGTGCTAAGATTACAGGCATGAGCCAGCACACTTGGCCTTATTTGTTTATGTTTATTTTTATTTATTTATTTATTTTTTTGAGACAGGGTCTCACTCTGGCACCCAGGTTGGAGTACAGTGGTGTGACCTTGGCTCACTGCAGACCCTGACTCTGCTTCCCAGGCTCAAGTGATTCTCCAGCCTCAGCCTCCCGAGTAGCTGCGACTACACACCCAGCTAAGTTTTACATTTTTTGTAGAGACGGGGTTTCTCTATGTTAGCCAGGCTGATCTTAAACTCCTGAGCTCAAAGTGATCCACCCTCCTTAGCCTCCCAAAGTGCTGGGATTACAGGCGTGAGCCACCATGCCCAGTGGAAAAACCATTTATTAAGAGGCTTGGTTTGGCGCTGTGGCTCACGCCTGTAATCCCAGCACTTTGGGAGGCTGAGGTGGGAGGATCGTGAGGTCAGGAGATCAAGACTGTCCTGGCCAACAGGGTAAAACCCCGTTTCTACTAAAAATACAAAAATTAGCTGGGCATGGTGATGTTTACCTGTAATCCCAGCTACTTCGACAGCTGAGGTAGGAGAACCACTTGAACCAGGGAGTCAGAGGTTGCAGTGAGCCAAGATTGTGCCACGGCACCCCAGCCTTTTGACAAAGCGAGAATGGTACTAAAAAAAAAAAAAAAAAAAAAAAAAGGCTCATCCTAGAAGCTTTTCCATGCCCTTAAGAGGCTTCCTGGGATTTGGCCCCAGCCCTTGCCAGCCTCACCACCTCTTCCCTGGCTCACTGTACTCCAGGCTCCTGACCCTTCTGTTTCTTCTACCCACTGAGCTCCCTCCAC
>CAUYLG010030606.1:0-85280 GCA_963573385.1 Cacajao melanocephalus
AAAATAGCCGCGCCGGCCAAAAAAGTCGCGCTGGCGACCCGTGTGGCTCCTCCACCGGGAATCTCCTAGTCTGTGGGCAACAAAAATTCGTCTGAAATTGCGGCGTCCACTCGCTCTCTGCGCTTTCACTGGGAGCTACAACCCTGAGCTGTTGTTAATCGGCCATCTTGGATCTCTGATCAACAATATCTAATCTAAATGTATTCCCTAACTAAATGATCACAAAAACCTGATGAGTTACGTATCATTACTATTATTATACTAATGAATAAACTGAAGCTACTGAAGTTAATCATATTGTGTTGTCCAAAAAGCCTAAAGTCCTCCAGCTAGTAAGTAGTAGAGCTGATTCCAAAGCCTGTGTTCATAGCCAGCACAAGTGATTCCCAAATTTGCCTGATGAAAATGCACAGTTGGATACTTAACAAAAAATACAAATGTCCAGGCCTTTGCTCCTAGATTCTGATTTGGTAGGTTGGGCAAGACCCAAGATACAAATTTTTAACAACACTTGGACAGACATCAAGCCAGTTAAGAAAACCCACACTATGTATTGAAGTTAATGTCAACTTCTCTCACTTATCCTCTAGCTGAGGGATTGGCAAGCTTTTTCTGTAAAGAGCCAGATAGTAAACATTTTAGGCTTTGCAGGCCAGTTTCTGTTGTAAATAGTCATCCCTCTTGTAGTTGGAAACTAACCACAGAAAATATGTAAACACATGGGTATGGCAAGGTTCCAATAACACCTTTATGGATGCTGAAATCTGACTTTCGTATAATATTTATGTGGCATGAATTATTATTCTTCTTTTGATTTATGTGGCATGAACTATTACTCTTCTTTTTTATTTCAAACAGTAAAAAATGTAAAACTATTCCTAGGTCACCAACCATGCAAAAAAAGGAGTGCAAGATTTGGCCTTTGGGCTATTTTTGACCATAACTATTCTAGTTACCTTTCTCTTAGAGGTTCGTTCCAACTAAAACAGTAGTTGATATAAAATTATTTTCCCAATTTATGCCTATTGATATTTCCAGTTATGTCCCATTGCTTTATTTTTTTTCCTTCCTGTCTCCTGCCTTGTTATCCTGATGTCTGGAAACTATCTCATTTTAAATTCTAAGATACAAAAGAGTATTCTTCTAAAAGTTCTGTGAACAGTACCATAAGGTCTTTGGAAAAATAAACTCATAAGCAAAAATATATTTATTATAAATACATGGATTGTAAGGAATAAGGATCTCTTGCAAACTATTCAGGCCATATCCAAAAGATAAGTGAATTTTATCACTTCTATGTATTACTAGCAACAAGCACTAAGCTTAAGATTTGTAAGAGCTAAATATTTGGCAGGCAACCATTTAAGTTTATGACATTCACATTGGCTGTGTATCTCTGGATGTCAGGAAACTTTTGCCTCATAGCTTTAATCAATATATAATCACATCCTTTGACCTTCTACTTCACTGAATCCTTTTCTAATAAGATGCTGCTACTGATTGCAGCAGGAGGCAGCCAAATGCCAAGGCACATAGGGGTAAGTCTTTGGTGGAACCACACCTTTAAACCAAAAAACAGCCTGAAGGTTGAAAGACCCAACTGCTGGTCCCAGTTGAAACCCATGACCCAGAGTGAGAACTTCTGTTCCTGGTTGCTCACCTTTCCTGACTGATCTTTTCTGAATAATATCTTTTAACCAATAGAACGTTGCCTTTTCCAATACTACCTATGGCCTGTCACTCCCCTATTCTGAGCCCATAAAAGTCCCAGACTCAGCTACATTGGTACATTGGGGGACTTTCCTGCCTTTGGGTAGGGACCACCCCCATGTCCCCTCTCTGCAGAAAGCCATTTCATCACTCAATAAAACTCCCTGCCTTGTTCATGTTTCAATTGTCAGCAAATCCTCATTCTTCTTGGATGCCAGGCAAGAGCTCAGGACACAACAAGTGTGAGTACCCAGAAAGGCTGTCCCCCTGACTTTTTGCCCTTCCCAGCAAAGGGCAGCCAACCCATGGGATAAGGCCTGGGGCTGTCTGAACTGCTGACATTCAGCAGCCCAAGGATGGTGGAACTAAAAGAACTAATTAGCACCCTAATACCCTCTCTGGGGTGTCAGGGTTGTGGGCATCCTTGTGCCTGGTCTGGCCACAGGCCCCACATGAAGCTGGCTCCTGCGTCATGCTTTAAGTGGCCAGCCAGACCCACACTGGCTCACTCACGTGCTCCCTCCCACAAGGGGTTGAGCATGGTGGGCTGAGTAGACAGGGCATCCCTGCTGCGAGTCCGGCAAAGTGGTCAAAAGAAAATTCCTGAGTCACTACAACTTTTTCTCTTCCAAAAAGCCTCTTTTATAATTCTAATTAAAAACAAATAATTTTAAAACATGTTTTATTCAGTATGCACTTAGTACTCTGTAGTTTATCACTTGTTTTTTTCTCAAGTTTATATTAATCACTAAGATATATACTTTTTAATTGTCAAGAAGAAATATTTTGCAGGGTTTAATTATACATGAAAGAGAAAAGATAGATGTATATTTGGAACACATGAATGTATTCCAAGACTATGCTATGATTTTGTGAATAAAAGGCACTGTGACATTTGAAAGCCTAGAGACTCTTACATACTTTCATGGATGGGAAGGATGTAGAAGTTATTTAGTCCAACCTTTTCTTTATTTTGTGCTTTACTCAAAATCTTCATCAAGAAAAGTAATTGTTTAAATGCCTTTAGTGACAGGAAGCTCAGTTATGACTGTAGCAGCTATCACCTTCCTCATTTTAAACTGAAATGCTCTCCTTGAAATCTTTACCCAAGTCCTCCTTGGGCATAAGCATTCCAAATAAAAGTTGATGACATTATGCAACAATGTATCTGGAAATGCTTTTGGTATATATACATGTATCATTATATACTCTATGATAAGCATAAAGTCTTTCAGCCAAATAAACCAGGGAAAAAAGCCAGTGGTTACACCTAGCTCTGCCTCATGTGAGTGCTTTGGTTTCAGAACTGCCTAAATTACAAGTGATATATTTAGAGAAGCAAGGAGAGATCTGGTTTGAGTCAGTGAGCTCAGGAAAAAGTTTTTCGATGAATAAGTCAGCTTCATTCTTGTCTGATTTAGAACTCCAGTACTGAACGACTCATCCCATGTATGTAGGATTTTTCTAAACACCAAATTCAAAGTAGAGGTTTGAGGCTAAACTTGGAATTCCATGCAAAGATTGGAAACAGGAAAGGCAAGAAAGATGAGTTTACTTTCATTCAACTGGACACAATAAAGATGAAAATGGAATATCCTGAAAAATTTCTTTCAACTCCTTGCCCCCAGGAATCTAGTTTGAATAGAATAAACAGTTGAGGCAATAATATCTTGTGATACCTCAAGACTGCCTTGACAGAAGTCCTCATTCTTATCTAGCCACAGAAATAGTCTATACTCCAGCTAGTAAGACAATCATCCAGAAAATGCATATGTAGATGCAGATTCTTGCAGTAGTCAAAGGCTACTGAATCACCAACAAATAAGATGTATAAGATGTAAAACTGAGCTCTTTTATCTCGGTTTCCTTCTATACAAATAGCAATAACAATAGCACTTACCATATAGGGCTGTTTTGAAGACTGAATGAGTTAATGCATGCAAAGTAGTTAGAACACTACTTGGTCGGGAGGCCAAGGTGGGAAGATTGTTTGAGGTCAAGAGTTTGAGACCAGCCTGGGCAACAAAGTGAGACACTCCCCCCACCCCCAACAATAAATAAATTTTATTTATTATTTACTATTTATTGTATTTATTTAATAGATAAATACAATAAATAAATAAAAATTTAAAAAAGAATAGTCCTTGGCACAGATTGTGTAAACAAATGCTACTTATTCCCAAAATAATATATCTGTATTTAAATATTTACTAAACTTCAAGGTAATTGTAGATTTTTGTGTTTGTTGCAAACTGTAAACTCTTGAAGGCTGGAAGTCTTATGTTAATTACTGGCTTAATTACTGTGTTCTTAGTAACCTGAATACGGCTTTGAATACACTGTATGTCATCAATAAATATTTATGAAAATAGTGGGCTAAATAGTATTCATATTCCATTTAGTTAGTAAGTTGCTCTTTAGATAATTTGGTAAATAAAAACTTTGATATGGCAAAGTTATGATAGATAGTTTGGGGTTTCATAATATAGTAAACTATAGAATCTAAAAGGTTTCCCTTCATTATTGAGGAAATGATATATTGAATCATATAAATAGCTTGTTAAAATCTCTCTTGGCTACTTAAAAGACTCACATTAAAACTTACAAACAGGACAATAAGCAGTAGTGAGTAAGTCAAGAAACTGACATGCTGTTACAATCCTGCAAAAGTAATCTCTTTCAACTAATGAATCTCCAGGACTATTTCTTCTGTAGTTTGTATAAGAATTTTAAGTTTCATTTTTATCTTGGACAGTTACGCAGAAAGTATTTTAAAAGTGCACCCAAACTTGATCCTAGACAGGAACTGCCAAATGAAGCTCACTTGGTCAGACAGCAAAAATGGCTGAATTTGTGTAACAGTGACCATGTTTATAATATGGCTTTACTCATTTTACAAAATTCCTTGGCACAGATTAAATCAAAGTCTCAAGTTTAAATAAGGAAATGTCAAGTTGTTTTCCATTTGCATGGCAAAGAACTCAGAAGACTCCATAGAGGCCATGGAATTCCCAGAAATGCTAAATTGGAATTCAGAATGTTGGTAGTTTTGAGACTGGATGGACAAACTTACCATAAGTTTACTTGAAGGCAAACTGAGGAACCCCCTGGTGGAAAACCCAGCTTAAGGGAAGATGCATAGACAATAAAATCTATTGTCAAAACTTTAGTTAGCAATGGAAAACAGAAATGCAGATAGATGTTACTTGAACCTGTGCCAGTGATATGGACTAGATCTTAAAACTCAGTAGAGAGTGACACAAATGAAGGCCACAGGAACTATTCCAAAAGGTAGTTTTTGAGATTTGGGACACAAACGACATTACTTCAAAGACCAGATGATAAATTGTGACATGGCAAAAATTCGGGAAGAAGTCTTCTCATGTCTGTATGGGTCATTGTATGGTTCTAATGCAGTGAGGTCTAAATGGGGCACCATGCATCTCTGGCGACCCCAGCAGACAATGACCCAGCAGTTAAACCATGCTCTTTATGGTTACTAGCTGCCTCTTACAAGCACTTAGTGGGCTAATGACCACCATTCGGAAATCTGAGAAGACACCCTCTGACATGCTGAGGAAGTTCAGAGTAAAAAGGGCTATTCCGGTAAACATGATTTCATTTATGTCTGCAGGTAAATCGAACCTAGAGACTTTTGGATTAAACAAGGGACATTATATTAATTGAGAATTATTTTATCAAAGCTACAATTCTGGAAGCAAGAAGTTCTCAATAAGCAGGCTGTACTCTATCTAGCCAATCTTATCTCTGATACCTTAACACACCTTTAATTCCTGAATGGCTGTCACTATACACACGTTGTGAGCATTTATTGCTTTTATTTCCTTCTGATCTATAATGCTTTTCTACTCTATTAAGCCAATCTGAACCAAATTTCTTTTCTTTATTTATTTATAGACATGAGGTCTCCCTATGTTTCCCAGGCTGGTCTTGAACTCCTGGTCTTAAGTGATCCTCCTGCCTTGGCCTCCCAAAGTGATGGGATTATATGTGTGAGCTACTGTGCCTGGTCTAAACCAAATTTCTTATTCAAAGCCCTATGCAACTAGGTTTATGCCTTCCATTAAGCCCTGTCTCACAATTACAGTCCTCAAAAATGCAAACCATCCCTTTTTGAATCTTGCCTCCTAAAAGAGAACATATATGCTATTATGTTTTATGTGTTAAATATTTCTTAAGTGTTTACATGAACTCCTTAATTAAATTGCTGGCTTCATGAAGGCGGAATTTAAGTCTTAGATGTCCATATTGAATGCAATCTTCAGTCCAGTGCCGAACCTAAAGTTTGGACATGCAGAAGACAAAGACGCTAAAATGAAAACCATGTAATTGACATCAAACTTTTTTGTTATGGTGCAAGTCTTATTATGATATAATTAGGGGAGGCATTCAGAAACATTCACACAAATAGTTCATACTATTCTGGTTATCTTATACTTTGTAACCCTTACTGAATCAATGTTTTAAAGAATTAACTAAAATTCACTTTGAAAAGATTGCCTACAGTTAATTCATGAATAAATAGCCAAGAGATAGAAGTCTATTTTCAGACTATGTGACCAAGAGTTGTTTTTGTGAATCTCTTTCTTAAGTAATTTTAAAAAGGTTTTGGTAGTGATGATGGCCTTCAAACTAACTGGCTCATTGAAACTCTGTCTTCAACAACTCAGATAAGTAATACTCAGTCTATTGCTCAGGTCACCATGACTGAATTTAAATAGGACAAAAAGTATAGTATTTGCATTATTTTAAAATTTCAATTTACACAAACAAAAGTTTCATGAAATAATACCTGAATTACATACAATCCAAAACCCTTATCCCTTGCAGTGTATTTTTGATATTTTCTATCCTATTCTCTGTTAAATGTTGGTGATAGCTCAATATATCAATTTCACTAAGTTCATTAATGGGCAACTAACTACAGTTAAAAAAAATACTACTTAGGAAGCTGGCAAAAATAAACAGTAAATGTATTTTTTTAAAGTAGGAATGTAAATATCAGTCAGAAAAGCCACTTTCATATCTTCAAAGTCAAATCTAAGAAGAAACTGTCCTCTGTATGGCAATGAAATATTTTCAATACTTGAAACTCCTAAAACACATTTTTTGAATCATGCTAAACTAGCACTTGTTTGAGGTAACAATTTAAATAATTTAATATATATCACAAATTGTGAAATGTTTTCATAAACTTCTATTCTTTCATCAAAAATATATAATGAAAAAAATAAATACCATAAATACAAAAGTATAATAAATATAAGAAACCAAGGAATAAAACTTAGCACATATGTATGTCTTTTAAGAAAATTATAAAATTTATTAATGACATAAAAAATATGGATTAATAGATTTATATTTGTGGATAAGAGCACAATATTATAAAAAGCTGAAATTATATTATCTACAAATTAATACACCAAATCATAACTTTTTAATAAAATTCACAACTGGATTAATGTCATTGTTGAGGGGTGGGGCACTTAACAAAGTGATTATAAAATTCATATGGAAAGCAAAGGGCGAAGACAATTTTGAAAAATGATGAGGAAAGGGGACCATCAATATTATATTCTCAATTATCCTACTTACCATAAAGTGATGATAATTGAGAATATAATATTGATCTCTATAGTCTCATATTGAATCACTTAGATGAACAGAACAAAAGAGACTGTCCAGAAACAAAGCATGCTATACAGACACATATGACACAGATGATCTTGGATACTAGCAGGGGGAAATAAATTGAATGGTATTAGTAAAATTGCATATCCATGTGGAAAAGTGAAAGAAGGTCCCTATAATTTATATGTGTATACAGACACATGCTACTTATATATCTAAGTTAATTAAATACCTAAGTTAAAAGCAAATTTTTAAAATTTTAGAAGAAAATATAGGAAAATATCATTTTTTAAACTTACAGAAGAGAAGGACTTCTAAAAACATGTTTTAAAAGACACAGAAATCAATGACGCATAAAGGAAAAAATTATAATTTTGCTTCTTTCAAATTAGAATACCTTGTAGACAAATGATACACTTAAAGAGAGGTAAAAGGGGAACTATAGACTGAGAGAAGATTATTTGTAGTGCATATAGTAACCAGCAAGAGATTTGTGCCTAAAATATAAAAGGAAGTTTTAAAGACTAGTAAGAACAAATAAAATAACCCTGCAATTAAATGACAAGCAATTTCAGAATTTCATAAAACAGGAAGTCCAAAGGCCAATAAACATGAAAAGATGTATCAATATCACTAATAATCACATAGAAAGGAAAATTTCCTCTAAAACGAGATGCATTTATATACCCATAATACTTGAAAAAATGTAAAGCCTTGGTAACAATAAGAAATACTAAGAACATCCAAATGCTGTTGCTAAGTGTATATTGAATGGCAATTAGACAATATCTAGTAAAGCTGAAAATACCATCTCAGAGCTCAACAGTTTACTCTGAAGTGACGACATAGGCTGGAGAAACACAAGTATGCACACAAAGAGACATGAATTAGAAAGTTCATAGCAACACCACCTTGAAAAATGAAAACTGGGAAATGGCCTAAATATGAACAAAAAAAAACCAGACCAATTGAGGTATGTGTGAGAAACTAACAGTGAAAATTAATGAACTACACGTAAAAATACTTAATGCCTTTCAAGATATTATGAGATATCTCTTCACCAAAAGACAAGCAGAAAATTCATGTGGAATGGAAACATTTATATCAAGTGTTAGAGATACACAAAGCACTTTCTGTCAGAAGGATTTCAACACAACAGCAGTTGAACCCACAAATCCATTTCAATACACAGAGACAACCACACAGTATATGTCACCTATGAAACCTATCACCTGAATTTAGTCAAGCTTCTAAATCCAATTACCAGAAAATGCAGGGAAAAAAATATCTTTTTAAGTTACAACATGGGAATGCAATGTGGGAAAGTCCACAGGCCCATTTTTTTCAAGCAGCAAGAGGACATAAGAAATTGGGAGTAGTAACCGTACCGATATAAATGGACCCAATAAACATATCAACTAAATGCAATGCATCAACTTTAGTTAGAACCTGATTCAAACAAAATAACTATAAAAAAGTCTCTAAGACATTTGGCACAGTAACTGATATTTAATAATATTGATAAAAACTGTTCATTGCTTTAAGTGGGATAGTAGTTATAATAGCTATAATTTTTAAAATCCTGTTTTAGAGACATATACTGAAGGATTTCCTGAAAAAAAAAAAAAAAAAAAAGAATGCCTGGAATTTGCTTCAACCCAGTGGTAAAGTGTATGGTGGAAAAAGTAAGGTGATGAGTGAAACAAAATTGGCCAAGTGTTTATTAAGGTTGAAACTGAATAATGGGCAATTGTACATTTATTGGACAATTCTCTGTATTTTTTAAATGTCTGAAGTTTTACCAAAAAAAAGATATGTTGAACATACTAAGAATTGTTTATAAACATAAGCATGTGTGATAAAATATAAATAAAAGCATGTGAATATTAAATTCAATGTAGAGTTTATTACAGTGACTGAGACAGAATATTGTACGTGAATGAATACACTGAAGGCATCAATTTTAACTATAAACTTATATTTCTTAAGCCACATAGTTGATGTTTAAGTATTCATTATACTATTCTTTGTTATCTTTTGCATTTTCCAATATTTACATTTTTTAAAAGAAAGAATAAGAAAATACATGGAACAAAAGAAAATAAATCGCTAAGCCATACACATATGCTATTTACTAAATTTCATCAGTTCTAAGATGCTCTGTTTTTCATTTATTGTTTCTCAAATTAGAATGTCTTACAATTGATGGGTCCTGAAATTCAATAAAACAGAGTGATTGTTGCTACATAACAAGTGGCAGAGAAGAGAAGAGATGGAATTACTAGAAGGGTAAGTTGATACTTTTCTCTATCTAGCTTTGATTGGGTTCTCCAAACTTGGATACTGAGAAGTAAAATTGTTCTGTCTCTCTGTTTCATCATATGGATAATGACCATTACAATATCTCCTGTTATCTGATGGGAATTTTCCCTCAAAAGAATGTGACATTCATTCTGGAATAGGATATGGTTATGGGCTTTGGTGCTTTGGTGAAAGAAAAGAGAGAGAAGAAGAAAGTTAAGGGAAGTAAAAAAATGTCAAAGTTGAAGAGAAATGGTGCTTTGAGGTCTCAAAAAACCCTCCCCCTCACTCCTCAGAAACAGAATGGCCTGTTGGGATTTGCATGCTTAAATGACTCTATAAAGCTTGGTGTCTGAGATTCCACTCAGCTTTGGTGAAAAATATCCCTGGCTGACACTAGATGAGAGGTAGGGCCCACTTTTCCTGGAACACTGAAAAACCAGTACAGCCATCATAGGTATCTAAACTTGTACCAGTGGCAAGAGCTATAACAGAGGCCTTGACCTAGCCCCATATCCACATATCACATCAAAAAGGTTTCTCTTTTCCATAGCAATAGAGTTATTTAAGAGCAGTTAGGTTTAACCTTTGGAGAAAAGTACAAGTCCTGGGACCATATATTAATCGGTAAAGGATTGACCATAGTAGAAGGCTAATTATCAGTAGAGCGCTGATTCCAAAATAAGAGAAGGGCTTTCCTGAAAAAAATAAGATAGAGCCTCAAATGTTTAAAAAAAAAAAAAAAAAAAAAGGTAAGAGCTTATTTTTCACTCCAAACCAAAAGAAAAAGTACGGGATATTGGGTATACCTATCTTGCAAAGAAAAAAGAGAAGTAATGAAAGAAAGAGTAGAGCTAAAAGCAACAGAGAATGATCAATTACCTAACTCTTTTAAAAGTTTGTGGTGGGTACGGGGGACAGCTATAAGGGTATAGACATTTTCCATTAATTTTAATTCAAACACAGTATGAGGCAGATCAAGTATGTAAAAGACTCCCATTCATTGAATGTTTATTTTGTGAATTCAACAAATAGTCTCAGTTTTTCTGGGTATCTAAGTCACCTAAAGGAATAACTAAGAGAATATAAATAAACAGGATAACTCATCAGCATAACTTTTCATAGAAAACCACGTTAGTAGATTTGAGAGAAAATTAAAGATTTTTCTTCTTCAGTTATATAGTACTATTCCATTTATCAAATATATATGTATTATTCTCGCTGGTAAATTCAAATGCTGTTTCAGGGCCACTCAACATATTTAAGGATTCTCCTCTATAAAGTATTTACCAGCGGCCAAAAAAGAGAAGTTAAAGTATGTTAAGGACGTGACCAACATAGCGGTGTCTCTCAAAATTTAAAAAAAAAAAAATTAAGTTTACAAATTCATCAAGGAAGAAGAGAGCTGGGAATGAGATCAGATTTTACTCTTGATTTTATATAAACAATATGATATAAAGAAGCAAAGCAATATTAAACCTATGCTTTACTTCTTCACATCATTCAGACTTCATATGTATCTGTATTTATTCAGGGCTGTAATCAATTGTGGATTTTATTTTTTGTGGATTTAAAAAAAATTAATTATGGTTTTAAAATCAACAAAACCAAATAGGAACCAGTACCAATCACAACAGGACAGAAGGATTCTCAGTTTGGCTGTACATGACATGTTTTCCATAGCAAATAAAAACTGTGCAACTTCTGCTATAGCTATTGTAGCAACACTACATCAAATAAGTTTAGATTCTAAAAAGGAAATAATGCAAAAAAATGTTCAATTCTGGCAATTAATGTGTGGTGAAAGTGGAGCAACACTAAAAGCATAAAAAAAGACAATAGCTGAAGTGGTCCAAACAGCAAGGATGATTCATAGGATGAACTAAGGAAAGCTGAACCAAGCACTAACACATAATGAGAAGAATTTTTAGACTTTACTTTTTACAGGTGTACATACTCATACACTATAAAATTCATTCTCCTTGCTGGGTCTATCCACATACCCTTTCCCTAACAGTGTCCGTTGCAAAAATAAGAATGATAAAATAATATTAATAATATATTTTATTTAATCTTTCCAAAAGCTGGTAAAAACTTTCGGAAGTATATACAATGATATTATACCCATTTTACTTGATGAAGAAACTAAGTTTTATAAAACTAAAGAGTTTGCTCAAAGTCATATATCTAGAAGAGAAGTAGCAAAACTGGGACTTAATTTTAGGTACTTGGACTCTCGAGAAGTACTAAAATGTGTCTAGTACTGATGTCGCACAATCCTTGGAGGACGTCACATGCGAGGGTGGCTTCTCAATGGGAAGACGGGTGAGTAAGAAAGAAGGAAAAGAGATTAAAATGCTGTATGTTTTAGGATTACACAAAATTTAAGAAGAAAGAAATGCTTAAGAATATAGTTTCCAATCACTTTAAAGAAGGGGAATGACATTAATACCCTCTTAAAGTAAAATGCAAATGTCTTTCCACTTTGCTCTAAATCACATTTAAGTTCAGATTCATGAAAAGCCAACAATGACCCCCTCTTATCCCTAGGGGATACATTCTAAGACTGCCAGTGGATGCCTGAAACTTGCAGATAGTACCAAACCATATAAATGCTATGTTTTCTCCTACACATACCTACCTGTGACAAAGTTTAATTTACAAGTTAAGGGCAGTAAGAGACTAATGACTAATAAGAAATATAACAATTATAACAACATACTGCAATAAAAGTTACGTGTATATCGCCTCTCTCTGTCTCTTTCTCTCAAAATATCTTAATGTACTGTATTCACCCTTCTTTTGATGATGTGAGATGAAGTGAGGTAAATGACATAGGCATCGTGAATGTTGTGTTAGCCTACTGTTGACTTTCTGATGACATGTCATCATCAGATCATCTGCTTCAGGTGATTTTAGATCATGAAGCCAAGACAATGATGTCAATAACTAAAAGGCAGATAGTGTATACAGTATAGATATGCTGGACTAAGGGATGATTCACATACTTAATGGGACATAGTGGGTTCAGGCTTTCATCACACTACTCACAACAGCATGCGAATTAAAACTTATGAATTGTATATTTCTGGAATTCCATTTAGTATTTTCAGGTCACAGAAAATGAAATTGTGGATAAGGGAGAACTACTGTATTTGGACTAATTTTTGGACTTTGGCAATCTCAGTCAGTGGAAATCAGGCAGTTAAATATTCCTGAGTAGAGACAACCCTTAGCATGCTGACCAGAAGTTTCTCATTTTTTGTTAATATAAAAAGGAAAACACAGCATTATTTCTAAGAAGTCAGATAAACTCCCACAAAGTTAAACAGTAAATAAACAGGCAGTTAAGAGAATCTTTGAATACAGATGGTATGTACAACTCTTGGATCCAATTTCTGAAGTCAGGCTGGAACAAAAAGAATTCAGGCTAACCAAAGACTTAGTTCTTACACTTCTGCCAAGATTTACAAACCATGGCCTGTTTCAATATGCTCTTTCTGACAGCACATAATAGCTTAAAGCCCCTGGAAACATTAAATTAGGTTAACCATTCAAAACAGGCCAACATTGCAGGAGAGAGAGTCAGATTCATATTAATTTTTTTTATTTAATGGTTTTATTTAATGACTTTCCTCCTAAGAGCTCACAGTGGCATAGAATATGGCCACAATAAAATTGCATGAAATATTCAGTAGTCCCTGCCTGCATATGAAGAACTATTTCATACTTGTAAATGAAGTCCTATGAAGTGGACTGGAAAACCTAGAAATGGCATTATGGACATTAGGACTAGTACTGAGAGTACTTCATCTTTGTTTTGTAATTTTCTTAAAATTAAAGTGTTTTCCAACTTTAGAGTGTGAAGCTAAATTATAAAAGAAGGCATTCCTGCTAACTAAACAGCAAAATTCTTTCTTTCTGAATTTCTGTGAATCATTATGAAAATCTTCTCATAAATCTTCTACACTTCCTCTTCTGACTCTATCAATTCCCCAAGAAAGCCCAAAAACAAAATGAGAACTATCATCTAAAAGTTTGTAAGAATTCAGGAGAAATGGGTTGTTTCTAATACGAATGTCATAAGCTTCTGTACTAGAGATACATATTTCACATACATTTAGAAGGTATTTAAGAATTGCAACTTCTATTTGTCATTTCCTTTGATTCTGCCCAAGTATCTGTTTATGCAAGCAAAAAATTTAAAAAAATTGTTTTTAAGCCAGCAACATAACAAGTATACTTGGGAAACAAACAAACAAAAACTATAATTTTAGCTTTTCTCATACCTTTCACCCCCACCATGGTAAATGGAAGTATCAAACATCAAAGATATAAGATGTGAGAAATGGGAGATTTTTCACAAGTCCTGCTGACCCATTCCTTAGAATTCAGTACTATGCCCACACAGATGATTTCACTGCCTCTAAGTGCAAATCCAGTTAGCCTCTTGTGGAAAATTTAAGAACATTGTCATTTAATTTCAGAAAACAAAATTACCTGGGATAACATTAATTGTCAGCATCTCTGCACTACCAACTTTATTCATTTGTGGTTTAGTTACGTATTATATAAAAGAAATATTATAAATGCTGTGAATTAAGAAATAAATGTTCCAGGACTCAAGGAGGCCATCATCAACAGAGAAAAAGAGTTAAATAAAATTAAGGATTTATAATATGGTATATAAATTGGTATGATGGAAGTATGAATCAGTTGTTGACACAACACGTAGAAAGAGGCACCTAACTCCCAGCCCATACTAGGCTGAACAGAAGGGATAATATTTGTGAGCTTCTGACAGGTTGAATAAACAGAATTTACGTTTAGAAATTTTAAAAGGGAGGGGGGTCAAGGAAGATCCAGTTTCCTTGAAGAAATATTGCCATTCACTAAAATGGAAAAAGAGGGATAAAGAAGTTTGAAGAAGATGATGAGCTCAGTATGAAATAGGATGAGTTAGAGACGATTGGAGTAGTGGGTATGCAATTAACACATAGGCCTGTTTTCAGAAATAATAAATGGACAAATACCATAGATTTTAGATGATTTGCATATGCATATTAATGTAACAAAGTAACTTTGGGAAAGTTTAGTGAGTACTTCATAGGTGAATACCTATGCTGAAGGGAAAACTGGAAGATTCACAGCTTGCAAAGGCGACAATAACCAGTAAGATTGGACCAAAATAAAACTAGACAAGTATGGGGTTACAAAAGACAAGGCAATTGTTTTGAGGAAGAAATTATCAGTCATATTACATTCCCAAGAGGGGACACATATGTTAAGGAACAAGAAGCAACAACTGGATTTGGTAACTAAGAAGTCTTTCATGACTGAGTGATACATGAGTTTAAAGAAGAATAAATGCCAGGTTGTATGAAACTAGAAGGGGAAGTAAAATTTCTGGTTATCTGTGCTCTGAGGTTAAAACATTTTTATCTTCAAATCTATCCTATCTCAAGCCCTCCAGTTACTGAAATCCAGTTATAAGAGTTTGGTAAATGTTTACTGTATTGAACCACCTCTCCAATAATTCCTCTTGTCTTTGTTTAAATCATAAGGAACACTTATCTCCAGAAAATTGTTTCATAGTTAACAGAACCACAGGTGATACTGAGTTTCCCTCTATATTTAATAACCATGTATAAATCAAGCTGAATGATTCTTAAGTTCAAATAATATAAACATTTAGCACTTTTCTCAGGTTTACAAGCTGATGTACCCTACTTGTGAGAATAGGGAGGCTCTTCCCAGTCAATTCAATTTTCAAGGTGAATAAGACAAACATACATTTCCAGGGACCTAGTTCACTCCACTATAGCCAAGCTACCCAATGGGCAGTAAGAGGTAGTTTTAGAGTAGCAAGTGAAGAAGCCTGGTAATGGGTACAGTGTCACCCAGTTCCCATTGCCAGAACCATCCTGCTTAGGCTGGAGGCAGATGGAAAGATTCTTCTAAGCCCCCACTTCATAGTTCTGTCCAACACTCTATCATCTGGTTCTTTCTCTGTCCTGGCTGATTGATTAGCTTATCATTTGATAGCTGATTAAAATCCATGTAGTAAAGAACTGTTGAACTCTTTGCTCAATTTCTCTGTGACTAAAAACATTGCTCAGACGTAATTGACTATGAGCTCTGTCTTTGGGTGTGCAGACTAACAGTGCTGAAGCAATCAGAAATGCTCCTTGTAGTTTGTCCTTCTCCTCATCACCAGTTGGCAAGGCTAATCTTTCACTACTCCAGAGGTCACAGAGAGAGGACAGGGAAAACAGGGATAAATCTTTGTCTTTGCTATGGTGATCACGGAAATAGAGATAAACGGAGCCCATGTCAGCCTTGGTCCCTGAGAGACCACAATAAGAGGAACCCATGTACTGACCTACACTGAACATGTAATGTGAATGAGGAACAAATTTAAGCTGCTGTTATTTTGGGACTGTTGGTTACTGTAGAGCAACTTAATATATCTGAACTAATGCAAAGTGGTTGGTAATTCTCAATAGATTTCAAAAGTGTGAAGCTAAAATGTTAAGAACAAATTCCCTAACAGAATTTTCAAAACGTAAAACCTGAAGGGTATATAGAGTTGCTCCTTAATGCACACTGTACTTTGGCTGACACAACCCAAAATACAACCTGAAAAATTTTGACCTGTACAGTATTAACTAAAAACAAAACAAAAACAACAACAACAACAACAAATTTGGCTAATATTTAAGAACTAGAAATAGAAGATTCTAATTTCCTATGCAAATCTGGATTTCTGCTTGGGTGGAGAAGCCAGTGCCTTCAGAAAACTTGGTGCAGTTGTTGTGACCTGAAGTTCACCATTAAAAGGGATTACACAAGCAAAATCATGGAATCACTGGTTATTAAAATGATTGTTGGTGCATCCTATGCAATATAACTAAATTGAATAATGGTACCAGATAAAATTATAGATTGGAATGAAGCTTGTATATCATCCATTATTGTGTATAATCATTAAACGATTTAACTCTCTTGAAAAAATGTAGATTTCATATAAAAAGCTGGATTTTTTGGCTTAAAAAAATTAAAATAACTGCAATGCAAGCCCTTCATTCCTGTACAGCAAGAACTGGCCAGAACACAGGAGGTCCCTTTAGTAAAGTCTGAACCTCTGGACCAGTGTAAGATAGGATTGTAATTAGGAAACACAGCACAGTCCACACATGACATCTTGCATCTGTGCTTGGAAAACATGATTATCACACATTGGGGCCTTTACCCAATGTGTGATAATGTACCACGTCTTTGGATAATACCTGTTTGCTTAGACTACAGATTTCAAAAAAGTATAGTCATGTAGCCAAGATACAATTTCTGACAAGAATGTCCGCAGTTCCAGAAAACACTTTAGTGACTGATAATAAAAAGAATAAGATATTTTTTCTCTCTCTGACTCTGAGATAACTGCCACTTTACCTCCTTTCCAAGTACAAAGGAAGCCTCATTGTCGAGTTTGTCGTCAGTTCACTGGCAGCAGTCAATAGAGGTGACTGAAAGCTCTTCATTGAAACAGAAATTGTAAAGCTACAGAAAGGTTTCACAAGATTCAATCTTTCACAAGCAGCTGGCATTACCCTCTTTAGAACTGCCCTGGCAAATGTCCTATCATAGTCCCTACCAGGGCTGGGCCTTTTAAAGAGGCACAACAAAACCCTGCACTTGGTCTCCAGTAAAGCCTCTCCTTCACCTGTCTGCTTAGAGGGCAAGGCAGAGCAGCCTGGCCTTAGCAGTATAGCAGATCTAGATCCCAACCCACCTTCCTTGATGGGTGTTCTTGGCCAAGTTTCTTTATCTGTAAAATGGTCTTAATACCACCTACTTCATAGGGTTGTCTAAGGATTCAATGAGTGAAGATAAATTAAGCCGTGATGACTAACATATAAAAGATAACTTAATAAATGGTAGCTGTTATCATTAAAGGACATTTGGGGGTCAATACTTAACTACTTCTCAAGGTTCTTTTCTTGCTTTTCCAGACAGTATGGTATTTTCTGGACATTTTTGGAACTATGGAAATGATTTTATTAATAGTTAAAGAATAAAAATTTCCTCAATTAAAAAAAAAAAACACCAAACCAATTCAGGAAAGAGAAAATGATACTGAATATTTTAAATAAGAAGATTTCTGAGGTAAGAAATGAAGCAGAATATTTATAAGAATAAGTGACTTATAATGTTACATTAACAAAAATTATCCTACCTAATGAAGAGGACTCCAGTTAAATTTCTGTATTAGTCAGCAGAGAAAATTGCTTTCTATAGAGAAAGACTGAAAATAACACTAGCATTTTCAAGTATATCAAGGATTTATAGTAGTAACGTTTCTCTCCTTTTACAATACAGTTTGAAGATAGAATTCTATAATAGACTATTTGGATTGTAAATATGCATACAATGATCCCACAAATCCTTGAATAAGAAAAAATTATAACTACATTTCATAAGTGTGAATTTTGTTATTTTCACTACATCCTTCTTATAAACATTTATTTACTATGGTTAATCATATTACAGAAGGAATATGCAAAATTATTTCTTGGTTCCCTCTGGATCTGTGTATTTTCCACTGAATTATACCTGTCCTAGTATAACTGAGAGTTTTTCCTTTCCTGTAAGAATGGTGTATTACCCACATGATGGAAACACATTTAACTGAGAGGAGTTTCAGAAGCTGAATACAAGGAAACCTATGTGTTTATCACATCCTGTCTGGCTTCCTCATTTATAAAATGATGATATTGGTCTGGTTAATTCCCCTAGAACTCTTCCCATATTTAGCATTTTATTTCATTTTAGATTTTTATTTTTTTATAGAGATGGGGGTCTCAGTATGTTGCCCAGCCTAGTCTTGAACTCCTGGCTTCAAGTGATTCTCTGGCCATTGCCTCCCAAAGCACTGGGATTACAGGAATGAGCCACTGCACCCAGTCCTTTAGCATTTTATTTATTATCAACCTATAAGTTTCCTATTTTAGAAGTTATTATATTTTTAGATGTTGAATTGATCCCTGGTACATTAATTTTTAAGTAACAAAAGATGGTATAATAACAGGTTTAATCTAGGACAATTAGTTTTTTGTCAGACAGACATGCCAGAGACACAAAAATTGAATATTCAGTTCCATAATGGACCAATTAACTGAGCAGGGATGAAACTTACATCATAGCCACAAGGGTCCTGCAGCACACAAATTTATATGATGTTAGAGAGGAGTAGAGAAAGTCAGCCTCAATTAAAGGAGTAGTTAGCTTGCTGAGAGTCACCATTGCTACTGGTGAGGAGAGAGGAGAGAAGCAATTCCAATGTATTGTCAATTCTTACAGAGTCTAGAAACCTAACAATATTTTGAAACCATATTAATAACTTAGGGAGAGAATAGGGTCATTAAATTTTATTTCCTAAGTAAGAATAGTTTAAAACAAAATGTAATGAAAACTGCTGTTTGCCTTTCTTTTTCTAAAAGAATGCTCATTTTGGCTGGGTGAGGTGGTTTATACCTGTAATCCTACCACTTTGGGAGGCCGAAGTGGGCAGATTGCTTGAGATCAGCAATTTGAGACCAGCCTGGCCAACATAGTGAAACCCTGTTTCTACTAAAAATACAAAAAACTGGCTGGGCATGATGGCAAACGCCTGTAATCGCAGCTACTTGGGAGGCTGAGGCACAAGAATCACTTGAACCCAGGAGGCAGAAATTGCAGTGAGCCGAGATCATGCCACTGCATTCTAGCCTGAATGAGACTCCGTCACAAAAAAAAAAAAAAAAAAAAAAAAAAAGGAGGTTTAAGACTAAAATAATCTACATCAGAATATAAGGCATTCTTTTTTTCAATTAATTGTATTGCGGTAAAATTATACATGACATAATATTTACTATCTCAACCATTTTTAAGTGTACGTCTCAGTAGTATTAAGTACATTCATACTGTTAAGCAACCATCACCATCATTCATATCTATAACTCTTTTCATCTGCAAAACTGAAACTCTCTATTCATTAAACAGTAACTCCTCATTTTCCTCCCCCAACCCCATCTCAAACACCATTCTACTTTTTGCCTCTGTAATTTTGACTATTCTAAATGCCTCACATAGGTGAAATCATACAGCTTTAGTAACCGGCTTATTTCACTTAGCATAAGTCCTCCATCGGCCTTAAAAAGGATGGAAATTCTGACATACTATGACCTGGATGAACTTCGGGTCTCTAGTGATGCTGCTATGTAAGAACATATCACTTTGTTTTCTTCCAGTGCCTCTGATGTCGTCCTACAGTAATCAACATTTCCAATAAAACTTTTATGAGCAGGTCAACTTTATTATACAAAAATTCATACCTAGACCAGCATCCCCATAGTATGTTTCATGGTGTTCTGTGCAATGAAGATAGGTAAAAGGAGAAAATAAGATGTCCCTAGGTCAAGTAAGAGAAATGGTAACAAAATTCAAAAAGTCTCATTAGATTTCATCCTCTAAGAGGAAGCTCCACAACGTTTAGAATTTATGTAAATTCTCATAAACATATTTTACTTGAGAAACACAGCTTTAGAGCCTCTAACTTTCTGTGTTTTACACTTATATCAGAATTCAGGACAGGTGCAGTGGTTCATGTCTGTAATCCCAGCACTTTGGGAGGCCAAGGCAGGCTGATTACTTGAGGTCAAGAGTTTGAGACCAGCCTGGCCAACATGGCAAAAACCCATCTCTACTAAAAAATATAAAAATTAGCCAGGCTTGGTGGCACATGCCTGTAATCCCAGCTAGTCTGGAGGCTGAGGTGGGAGAATCGCTTGAACCTGGGAGGCAGAGGTTGCAGTTAGCCAAGATAGTGCCAATGTACTGCAGCCTGGACCACAGAGCAAGACTCTGTCTCACAAAAAAAAAAAAAAAAAAACTGAAAGAATTCAGATGTTGGCTAGGTAATGCTGGGAAGAAGATTATGTGGCTGGGGTCAAAAGAAAGTCTTAACTTTTAATACTCTTCCACTTAAAAAAAATGATGCAGTGTTAAGTCTGAGGGTTTTGCCTTAACATTATTAATAAAGCTCCTTCTTGATGCATAACTCCTCAGCAATTGATGGATGAGTCCTATTTAATTAACAAAAATTTAGATAAATAAAATGGCAAGTTAATTAGTTTCAGTCTTCTATCTTCAGCTTTCTTGATTTATACATTAAAGTTAAAAGTATGGTTGTTGTTATTGTTTTGGTCTGGTTTGGAATGTATTTATGACTATATTTAGAATGAACAATTTAATTACTGTCTCTGAATATCAAATAAAAACAAGTAAACAGTTAATGACCCAGGGCAATACTCTTTCTCTCTGTAGTTTCAAAATAGTGAATCAAATAAGTTAATAGTGAAGTATACATTTGAGACTACTGTATACAATTGTGAAGGTGGTGTCTAAGCAATAGACTTACTATTTTTTAAATATTAAAGCCATTTTCCCACTAAATATATCTTTTTGTGGGTCAATAGTAATTATGAATGAAGGCTCTTTGATTGTTGTCAAACAGTGATATTAGCTGATTGCAAAATCAGTGTGGGAGCCACATTTGAGAGGCCGAAGTATACAATATGTAACCCGAACTACTTTGGACAATATCGGATAATCCTTAAAATCAGTTAAGAAGCAGATAAAGGAAGGGGTCACTTTCCAGAATTCTTTTAGATTCCAAATCATCAGCATATTAAAAGGCTACCACGCCCTCCTCCACTTAATAGCTGTTTTGTTCTTACAAATAGCTTCTTTTCTACAGCATGGAATGGTAATTGGGATTTCATAGTTTGGTACAGCCAGCATTAGCATCATGGCTTTCTGTGCTGAGGATTAATAACGGTAGCCATAATGATGACAGAAAACGATAATAGTTCTAATTACTGATATTCATCTTAGGATGGTGAGCAGCTGTTAAAACATCTCTTTAGGAGTTAAAGTTCAGTCACACATCTTTTTCCTCAAATAGAGAAATCTTTAATGCTAATTAGAAAGGAAGATTACAAATTCAAATGTCAGTCAGAGTGTACCATAATTGTTCTTTATTAACACTTTTTCTCTCCCACCTCAAGCTTTCTGGCACTTGAGCTTTTTAAGAAGCTGACACTGAAAGTAACGACAGAAGCCTCAGGAGGCCTCCTGATTTCCACTTAAAACACATTTTCCAGTTCAGTATGGAAGTTTCTCATCTATTTGGATTTAGAATGTGACCTGTTTCCTGAAAGTTGTCACAAACTCATATGCCTAGAAAGCCATAGTCTACTAGCAGTTGCCTTAAGGCACATGATATAATTACCAGAAAGGTATTCAGAGAGTTAAGGTCTAGTTCACTGCTGCCTAAATCAGCTTCAAACACTTCATATAACCAGGTGGCAAACAATTTGCTGACTCCTGCTTCAAATGATAATATAAATTTTATAATAAAAGAGTAAGGAGAGAGGGAAGTGTCAACTTTTGTGTTCAATCATAGTAACAGAAGGAAGGGTCATGAGAAAAGCACTGCAGAGATCGGCAGTATTTATTCCTGCTGTCTTTAGCCATCCACTTCCATTAGTTCCTGTTTCCTTAACTAAATAAATTGGGAATGTATAGCATGTGAATGCATGGGTGTGTGTGTATGTGCATGATTTTGTATATGTTTGGTTGCTGCTGCCAATCTGTAATCTGACTTGCAATATTACTGTTGCTGTTTTTTTTTTTTCTTCTTGAGATAGAGTTTCACTTTTGTTGCCCAGGCTGGAGGGCAAACGCGTGATCTTGACTCACTGCAATCTCCACCTCCCTGGTTCAAGCAATTTTCCTGCCTCAGCCTCCCAAGTGGCTGGGATTACAGGCATACACCACTATGCCTGGCTAATTTTGTATTTTTAGTAGAGACAGCCTGCTGGTCAGACTGGTCTCGAACTCCTGGCCTCAGGTGATCTTCCCGCCTTGGCCTCCCAAAGTGCTGGGATTACAGGCATGAACCACTGCACTCAGCCTACTGTTACTATTTAACATACGCATTTCCAGACTCCTTCCCTATTGTATTAGTCCATTTTCACTCTGTTGATAAAGACATACCTGAGACTGGGTAATTCATTAAGAAAAAGAGGTTTAAGGTTTAATGGACTCACAGTTCCATATGGCTGGGGAGGCCTCACAATCATGGTAGAAGGTGAAACGCACGTCTCACAAGAGAGAATGAGAGCCAACCAAAAGGGAAAACCCCTTATAAAATCATTAGATCTCATGAGACATATTCACTACCACAAGAACAGTATGGGGGAAACCACCCCCATGATTCAATTATGTCCCACCGGCTCCCTCCCACAATATGTGGGAATTCTGAGAGCTACAATTCAAGATGAGATTTGGATGCGGACACAGTTAAACCATATCATCTATTGATACATTTCAGTAATTCTCAGGTGGCTTCTAGAAATCTATATTTTAAGCAACTTCCCCAGGTGACTCACATAATCTAGTTTATTTAGGAAACAAATTCAGAAATCAAGGTCTAAAACAAACTGAAAATTCATGCTGCAGTTGGGATCCAACCTTTGCTGGGTTTCAACGCTTTGTACTTTATAAATATAAAATTCGTTACCTACAATTACCAGGTAGAACTACATACCAATCTTAACACTAAAAGGTAAGGCAGGATTGCTGATCATGAGGTTTTGGAAGGAAGCAAAACTTCTAGAGCTACTCAGGAGATACTACTCATTTAAAAAACAACAACAACTATGTTAGGCAAGAAATTTTCAGAGAAAATAAACCATAAGTTATCACGCTATGGAAAACTGATATGGCCACAAGCAGGCAGGACAGGAGGAATGCTTTCCTGGTGCTTTCAAATGCTATGACAATTCTAACCCCTTGGAAAACTCAAGTAGCACTCAGGACAAGTAGACGCACAGTTATCAGGGATGAGGAAGCAAAGAGGCGGGGCAAGCCACACATCTATGACAGCTTTATTCTAAACAGTGGTGACAGATGAGAACCAAAGGGCAGCTTTTCTTGGAATAAACTGTTCTGCAACATCACTTGGTACGAATAGCAATACTCATCAGAAAACACCATCTTTGAATACAAAAGACAAAGCTGGCTGAATCAATTCAGCTATGGGTCAAACATCTACAGAGGCTATTATCCCTCTCACTACCTTTTCTATTTCCAAACTCATATTCCTTCAATCCCAATTTCTGCTACTTTCCTTCACATTCCTCACTGTTCTCTCTTGTTACAGGTTATCTGGCCGAGCATTCAGCTCGGGTTTGTTCTTGCCAATCTCATCCCATTATATTTGATTGCACACTTCTGACCACAGTAAATTTCTTCCCTAAACTTGTTATTTCATCCAGAAATACTTTTTTAATATGCTCAGAAAGATGTATTGATTTTTGTGATGCTACCATATCATGTTGTCATTTCATTATTATTAGAAAATGTTTTTTCTCAATGGAATAATCATAAAAAACAGTAAGAGCTAAAAATATGTTCTCACTACATGCCATGCATTGTGCGAAGTGCTTTAGATGGTGATTATTAAAAAGCAGTTTCTAGTCTCATATATATAAAAGCTTGTAAGTCATTACTTTTTTTTTTTAAGACAGAGTCTCACTCTGTCACCAGGCTGGAGTGCAGTGGTGTGATCTCAGCTCACTACAACCTCGGCCTCCCAGGTTCAAGTGATTCTCCTGCCTCAGCCTCCTGAGTAGCTGGGACTACAAGGGTATGCCACCACACCTAATTAATTTTTGTATTTTTAGTAGAGACAGGGTTTCACCATGTCAGCCAGGATGATCTGCCCATCTTGGCCTCCCAGAGTGCTGGGATTACAGGTGTGAGCAGCCACCGTGCCTACCATAAGTCATCACTTTCATCCTTATAAGGAAAAGAAAGATGAACTAACTAAAACTCAATAGCATTTCTTAGAATTTCCTAAGAAAAGTGATGTCACAGAGAAAACTGCTGCCCCAAAAATCTGAAAGACAGCCTATGGAGTTCAGTTTTAGGGGCAACTCCACACTTTCATCAGTTTTATCTCTAGAAACTCTATTGGGTCTTCATTATAAACAGAGGAGAAAAATTATCTGTACTTCTCATCAAGAGAAAAATACCATTTTGGAAATATACTCAGAGCTCTCTATTCTCCTCAACAAGTCCACTCAAAGGAAGCTATCTCATCAGAGCCTAACTTACTGGAATTTTATCAAGGATTAACGAACTTGGAAGAAGGCAAATACCCAGTCCAGCTCTTTCTAGTCTTTGATAGAAGAAAGGGATATACATAATTCCAGCTCACTAAAATACTGACACCTAATCACAGGAATATAGAAGAAATCCCCTTCACAATTTATCACTACATTGGTAGTGCTCCTGTATAACAATATTAAAGCTAAAGGGCTGTAAGCCTAAGAATCTATTTAAGAACAAGTTCCTAGGGAAACTCAAAGACAAAATATGAGATAAAGATAAGGACACCAGAGGAAATTTTATCCTTGATACAACAGCTACAACAAAAAATAAACACAGTCTACCTTCTTGCCAAACAAACAAACAAAAAATCTCCCACTAAAGACCTCTCCACTTCAATTTCTTTTACCCAGAACATCATACCAGAATTTCAATAAAAAAAATTACAAGGCATACTAAAGGCAAAAGTAAACAAATAGAAAATCCTCAATGCAAAGACACAAAACAAGCCTTAGAACCAAACCCAGGTGTGGCAGAAATTTTGTAATTACCAGAAAAGGAATTTAAACTATCTATGAATAATATAGTAATTTTTTTCTAATAAAAAAATAACTAGGTAACATACAGGAACAGTTTAGTAATATAAGCAGAGAAATGAAAACTTTAAGAATCAAAAGAAAATGCTAGAAATTAAAACATTGCAACAGAAATGAAGAATGCTTTTGATGGGCCAATCAGTAGACTCAACATATCTAAAGAAAGACTCAATGAGCTTGAAAGTATATAAATGTAAACTTCCAAAACTGAAATGTAAAGATAAAAAGGAATGACGAGAAAAAAAAAAAAAAAAAAAACAAAGAAAAGCATATTCGAGAATTGAGGGACAACTCTAAAAGATGAAACACAGTAATTAGAATACAAGCATGATAAGAAAGTAAGTTAGGAACAGAAGAAATACCAGAATAAAAATGTCTGACAATTTTCCAAAATTAATGACAGACACAAACCCACAAATTCAGGAAGTTCAGAGAACATCAAACAGAATAAACACCCAATAATTCACACCTATGTATATCATACCAAATTGTTGAAAATTAAATACAGAGAAAATCTTGAAAGAAGTGAGATGGGGAATAAACCATCTTACCTATAGAGAAACAGGGATAAGAATTATAGCAGTCTTCTCTACAAAAACCATACAAGCAAGAAGAGAATGGAGTAGAATATTTAAAGTGGTGAGAGAAAAAAGAAAACCAACCTAGAATTTTGTGTTCTATGAAATTACTCTTCAAAAGTGAACAAGAAATAAAGATTTTCTTAGATAAATATTGAGGGAATTTGTTAACAGTAGACCTGCTTTACAAGAAATGTTGAAAGAAGGTCTTCAGAGAAATGGAAAATGATAAAGGTCAGAAACCCAGATCTGGAAAAAATACAAATAGAAGTAAGGCTGGGTGTGGTGGCTCATTCCTTTAATCCCAGAACTTTGGGAAGCTGAGGTGGGCAGATTGCTTACATCCAGTAGTTTAAGACCAACCTGGGCAACATGGTGAAACCCAATCTCTACCAAAAAAAAAAAAAAAAAAGTAGCTGGGTATGATGGCGTACACCTGTGGTCCAGCTACTCAGGAGACTGAGGTGGGAAGATTGCTTGAGCCTGGGAGGTAGAAGTTGCAGTGAGCTATGATCACACTACTGCACTCTAGTCTGGATGACAAAGTGAGACCCTGTCTCAAAAAAAAAAAAAAATTAGAAAATGAATAAAGAGAAAATAAATTCATTTATTTTTCTTATTCTTAATTGATTTAACAGGTAACAAATCCGTTCAAAATAATAAGAGCAACAATATACTCAGTTATTATAGATTATGAATAAATCTGATGAATGATAGCAATCTTATAAGGGACAGGAATACTCTGTTATAAGGTACATACACTATTAGTGAAGTGTGTAGTGTTACTTGAAAGATGGATTGGATTGGTTGTACATGTACATTGCAAATTCAAGGGCAACAACTAAAAATGCCTAAAAAAAAAAAGAATTAGAAGTAGTATGCTAAAATTAATATTAGCAATATTAGCATGTTATATCAACACTATAAAAATATATTAGATATTGTAATATAATCACAAATTAGCAGATAATACTAATATGCTAATATTGATATGGTAGATATTAATCCAAATTATCAATAACTATTTAAAATTTGACAGTCTAAATACACCAATTAAAATACAGAGACCCTCAGAATGAATTTTGAAAAACTATTTTCTGAAAAACCCCACTTTAAATATAAAGACAGAGATTAAAAGTTAAGAGATGGAAAAAGATGTATCACACTAACACTAATAAAAAGAAAGCAGGAATCACTATATTAATTTCAAAACACAAACTTTAGAGCAAGAAAAGCTGTCAGGAATAAAGAGGGGCATTACATAATGATAAAGGATCAATTCTCCAAGAAAACATAACAATCCTTTATGTGTATATGCCTAACAACAGAGCACCAAAATACATGAGGCAAAAACTGACAAAACTACAAGAAGAAACAGATGAATCCACTATTATAATTTGATATTTCAATATCCTATTACTGGTAATTGACAGATCTACCAGGCAGAATTTCAGTAAGGATGTATTTGAACTGAACTGAATTGAACCATTCATCATTCCATTCATTTATGGAATACATCATCCAATAATAGCAGAATACACATTTTATTCAAGTTTACATGGAATGTTTATCAGGATAAACCACATTCTGTGTCATAAAAAATTTCTTAACAAATTCAAAAGAATAAAAAATATGTGCTTAGGCTACAATTAAATTAGAAATCAATTTGTTCATTGCAGCACTGTTTACAATAGCAAAGACTTGGAACCAACCCAAATGCCCATCAATGATAGACTGGACACAGAAAATGTGGCACATATACTCCATGGAATAGTATGCAGCCATAAAAAAGGATGAGTTCATGTTCTTTGTATGGACATGGATGAATCTAGAAACCATCATTCTCAGCAAACTGACACAAGAACAGAAAACCAAACACCATATGTTCTCACTCATAGGCAGGTATTGAACAATGAGAAGACATGGATATAGGGAGGGAAGAATCACACACTGGAGTCTGTTGGGGGGGGGGAGGGGAGGGACAGAGCGGGGTGGAGGGGCTGGGGAGGGATAACATGGGGAGAAATGCCAGATATAGGTGACAAGGGGATGGAGGCAGCAAAACACCTTGCCATGTATGTACCTATGCAACAACCATGCGTGATCTACACATGTACCCCAGAACCTAAAATACAACTGAAAAAAAAAAAAAAGAAATCAATAATAGAAAGCTGGAAAATTCTAAAAATAATGGAAATTAACATACTTCTAAAATAATATGACTCAAAGAAGAATGTCAAAAAAAATTAAAAACTATTCTGGGCTAAATGAAAATCAAAATGCAACTTACAAAAATTTCTGGAATGTAGCAGAAACAGTAAAGAAAAAATTATAGCATTGAATGAATACATTACAAAAGAAGAAAGATCTAAAAATAAATAATCGAAGCTATAACTTAGAAAACTAGAAAAAAAAGATCAAATACATCCAACATAAGCATTAGAAAATAATTGATAAAAATCAAATCAATTAAATTGAAAACAAAAACACAATAGAGAAAATCTACAAAACCAAAAGTGGTTCTTTGAAAACATCAATAAAATTGATAAATCACAAGCAAGAATAACCAAAAAAATAAAGGGAGAAGATACAAAATACTAATATCATATATGAAGAAGGGGCCATCACTACTGAATCTATGGATATTAACAAAAAATAAAAAAATAAATATCATAAACAACTCTAAGTTGTTTATAATTTATTCCTTAAAAGACATGATCTACCAAAACACACACAAAGAGATATAATCTAAGTAGTCCTTCATGTAGCAAAGAAACTAAATCAATAATTAATAACCACCAAACAGAAGGCACTAGGCCCTAATGGATTCATAGATAAATTCTACCAAATATATAAGTAAAAAATTATACCAATTCTATGTATTCTTGTCCACAAATAGGAGAGAGAATATTTCCTATTTCATTCTTTGAGGCTACCATTACTCTTATACTAAAATTAGAAAAAGATATTACAAGAAAGGAAAACTACTGAACAAGATCTCTCATAAATATAGATGCCAAAATCTTCATCACAATATTAACAAATCAAATCTAACAATGTATAAAAAGAATTATATACCATGACCACATTGTATTTATTCCAAGTGTGCAAGACTTGTTCAACACTCAAAAATCAATTACTCTAATCCAGCACATACCAGGCCAAAGAGGAAAAATCACATGAACCTATCAACAGATGCAGAAAAAGCATTTCACAAAATCTAACACCCATTTATGATAAACGCTCTTCATAAACTATGAATAGAGAATAACTTCTTCAGCTTAGTTAAAAGCAACAACAAAAAAAAACTACAAAGAGCCTATGGCTAACATCATACTTAACAGTGAGAAACCAGATGCTTTCCCATTAAGATCAAAACCAAGACAAAGATGTCCCCTCACACCACTCTTATTCAGCATCTTCAGAAGTCTCAGCTAATGCAATAAGACAATAAGAGGAAATAAAAGGGAGACAGATAGGGAAGGAAAAAATAAAATTGTCCTTGATCATAAATTATAGGCTTGTCATTGTAGAGAATCTCAAATAACTGAACAGATAACTCCTGGAACTAGTAAGTGATTATAGAAAGATAGCAAGATACAAGGTTAATATATAAAAGTCAATTGATTTCCTATATACTGGCATGAATAATTGCAATTAAAATTAAAAACACCTTATCATTTATATTAGCAAAACTACTGAGACAGTAAAACAGAAGGGAAAAAGGAGGGATAAGTAGGTGGAAGATGATTTTTAAGGCAGTGAAAACTATTCTGTATAGTAATGTAATGGTAACTATATGACATTTTTCATTTGACAAAATCCAAATTCTGAAGGACAACACCCAAAGAATAGAACTGTAAAATACTCTATGGTAAACTACAGACTTTAATTAATAATATTTTAATATTGGTTCATCACTTGTAACAAATGTACCACACCAATGCAACATGTTAAAAATAGGGGAAGCTGTGAATGGAGAGAGAGGGAGTATATGAGAATTCTCTACTTTCTGTTCAATTTTTCTGTAAACCTAAAACTGCTCTAATAATAATGAGGTCCACTAATAAGAAAAAAAAAAGAGGTAGGTATTATTACTATCCCTTTTTTCCATGAGAAAGCAAATGGAGCTTAGGGGAGTTAAGTAACTTGCTCAAGATCACATAGCTAAGGAATTACTGAACCACAATTAAGGGGTGCTGACAATATTCAAACCAAGGCATTATAATTAAATGGAGATATAAAGATAGATATATAAACACACACACACATATATGCATACATATATCCACATATGTAGAATTACTATTCCTATTCTGCAGATACAAAACTAAGTAGAGAGAGAATGAAGACATGAACACTGTAAGATTGTTAATTAGGAGATTACCATAGACAAGCACTAAACTGCAACTGTGGGAAATCAGGAAGATGGCTCCTAGAGGCCTTCACGCCCTTGTCGAGTGAACAGTAATTGACAACAGTTCTGCTTTCTGCCCAGGCGCCTTATATTGAAAAATCAACATCTTTTACAAAAGTTTTTTTCTTCTTTAAAATACCCTTCTAAAGGCTTGGCCTTTGTTATATCTCCCAGGGATGGACAGGGAAAAGAGAAGGATGATAGAAGAAAAATAAGTCTTATTCCTTTCCCATGAGCTTTCTGTCCTAAGCTTCCCACACTTTCTTTGTTTTCCAACTTGATTTTGTATCCTTGAGAAACTCCTACCAGCAACCTCTACTCTATATGCCCTCAGGATGAGCTCTTGTATTTCAAAATGCATGCTCCCTGTCTTCCACATATTTTTAATCTAGTTGTGGTAATAAAGTATCTAAATGCAAAACAGAACAGTTTTGTTTCATTCATTGGGTCACTCAGATAGCATGTATTTATTGTAAGCCTATTCAAACTACTGATTCAACAAATAATTATTGGTTATTTAATAAGTATAAGGCATAATTCTTCCACAAATCCTTGATGCGCTGGAAATTCAGGATATATGTTAAGACATACTCTGTACTTAAAGAAAATCAAGAGACAGACAAGTTCCAGGCAATATATGATCAAGCATGCAGCTTTGTAATACAAACTATACAAAAGGATTAAGAAAACAAACAGGATAGAGTAGAATTAGTCAGGCTAAGCCATTTTTAAAAAAAAGAAAGTTCAATTTGGTCTTAAAGAACATTTTTGGAAGAGGAAAGAGGAGTCAGGGAGAGACTACTCTCATGCCTAGCAATTATTAAGGTCTGTAATGTAAACTGATTTGCACCAAGTCAAAGGAAAAAAAATCTGCAGAATGGTATTGCACAGCAGGTTTATTTACCAGACAAATCATGTTACCTTTATTAAAATAATAATTTTTAGGTATAAGTAATAAAAAAGAATGGTAGCTCTTCCCAGAGAGCTAAGAGGAGCTCACAGCATCTCACAATAAGTGAGGGAACACGTAGAGCATGAGGCAAACAGAGCATCCCTTCTCACAACAACTGCCATCTCCCTAAAGCTTTGGCTGTTCACAGTTTGCTCCTCATTAACATGGACTGACTTCTGATGAGTGCTCATTACTAAAATACTGCAGGCCCTGGTTCAGAGCCTTATCTACCAGGAAACAGACATACCCACTGGCCTAAGGAACCGTATGATTCCTTTTCCACAGGGAAGCAGTAGGTTGCCCTTGCTATAGATTCAGAGAAATACTCTGCAGTCAAAGGTCTTGACGAGGCCTGGAACTGAATACCCACATTATCCCCTGCACCAAGTTGTTTGATAACTCTCTCTAGCACAGACAAGCTTTGTATTCTGTGGCTAAAACTGAAAGCCCAACTGTTTTTCTTACCTTTAGCCTCTTAACTTGTAAGCAAGAGTGGGCTTCTATTCTTCATTGATTTATGTCTTAGATGCCAACTGTGTACAAACCCCTGAGCTAGGTTTTTTTGGCAGCTGCAAATATGTCTTAAAGAAAAAAAAAATAGTTGAAAATCTTGGGTCACTTTTAGTCAGGGCAGTTTATCTAATTCAGACCAGCGTTCATCGCTTGTCCCTGTAAAAGGAATTCAGAGCTCATCATGGTCTGCTCAGATGCTATCAAATGGCATTTTGTAGGCAGATCTCACACACATGCTGAAGGCAGGCCACTAATTTACAGTTTCACACAAATCCACTATTTGTTTACAAACCCCATAAATGACAGCAAATCACACAAATACCAAGCAGGTTTGTGTATTCTTACACAGCAACCATTTCGAACACTTTCCGTGAATGTTTTCTAGAAAGCTGATTTATTGCAGATTGGTTTCCTATTTGCAGAGCACATACATTTTAATGAATCACAAGCAGCATGGAGCAAAGCATGCATATTCTGGCAATAAAATGACTATAGAGAGGCTTTGTTTCGGGTCTTGTAGAATGCATAAAATGGATCCCTGTCACAACAAATTTAAAATGCTGACTGAAAAAAACCTAATTACTCCCAGAAAAAAAAAAATCAAGTCAATATTTTCAGAAGGAAGCACCACCTATTTATAAGAAAGAGTCAGGGCTGCGATATTTTTTTTTCATTCATTCCACAAATTTTCAAGATACAATATAGTACTAAAAGGTACTGATTCCAGTGTCAGATTGCCTAGGGTAAAATACCTCCCCATTTAATCTGCTGTGTTATCTGAGGCCTAGTTCTCCCACTTGTACATTGGGACTAGGAATAATAATAATAATAGTATTACTGTTATTACTCAGATGGGATTAGACAGATGGCCTTAGACTGGCACAGAGTTTGCATCAATAAGTGGAAAGTATTACTGTTGTCTCAATCAAATGCTAATAGGAACCAAGTGAAAGGAAAATAAAGTTTTGCTTTCAAGGAATTTATATCTTAAATTATGTTCACTTAACTAGAGACCAAATTAAAGCAATGAATAAGCATTTTTTTCTATATAATGATGGCTAAATTGACTTAGGAAATATGGGAGAGGAACTTCTCTATAGGGAGAGAAATAAAAATAATTGAGGCTTAGAACTAGAAAGATCTTTGTTGAGAATGAAATACAGAATCTCAGACAGATGCTAAAAAGTTCATATTGTTCAATCACTAAATCAATGAGTATATCTACAACATCCCTACCAAATCTCTTTTACATGGCCACTTTTAAAACATGTATTATTTTTGTTAATAATTAAAATTTTATACTATACTTTGGCATCATGATATGTGTATGGCTGTCAAGTCAAATGAGATACCCAAGAACACATTCTTCTTATAAGCCCCAAACTTTCCTTCATTGAAATTATCACAACTGAAATCGAAGTCCATATGTACTTTTTAAAAACAGCTTTAGTGAGATAAAGTTCACTATATTCAGCATTGCACAACCATTGTCAGCATCTATTTTGGATTTTTTTTAAAAAAAAGATATGTTTAAAAGTAAAATAGAAACAGTTCTGTGAGGTAGGAATTATTACTATGTTTTTTAAAAAAGTTTTCTTAAAAGAAATCCCCACTCTTAATAGTCACTCACCTTCTCCACTGGCCTCCCCCAGCCCTAGCAAGTACTAATCTTTCTTTATATACAGATTTGTCTGTTTTGTATACTTCATATAAATGAAATCACAATATGTGGTATTTTACTTTCATTTTTAGCTAACATAATGCTTTCAAAGTCATCCATGTTGTAACAAGTATCAAGTCCTTTTAAAGTCAAGTAAGATTTTATTGTATAAATATATCATATTCTATTTATACATCCATCAGCTGATGACCATTTTGGTTGTCTATACTTTTTGAATGTCATAAATTCATCAACCTTTGTGTATAAGTTTTTGTATGGACATGTGTTTCCAATTCTCTTGGGTATATACCTAGGAGTGAAATTGCTAGGTTACAGAGTTACAAGAAAGGGGTCCTAACCCAGACCCTAAGTGAGGGTTCTTGGATATCACACAAGAAAGAATTCAGGGCAAGTCCACAGAGTTAAGTGAAAGCAAGTTTATTAGGAAAATAAAGGAATAAAGAGTGGCTACTCCATAGTCAGAGCAGCCCCAAGGGCTGCTGGTTGCCCATATCTATGGTTATTTCCTGATTATATGTTAAGCAAGGCATGGATTATTCATGCTTCCCCATTTTAGACCATTTAGGGTAACTTCTTGATGTTGCCATGGCATCTGTAAACTGTCATGGTGCTGGTGAAAGTATAGCAGTGAGGACAACTAGAGGTCACTCTGGTCACCATTTTTTTTTTTGGTGGGTTTTAGCTGGCTTATTTACTGCAATCTGTTTTATTAGCAAGGTCTTTATGACCTGTATCTTGTGCTGACCTCCTATCTTATTCTGTGACTTGGAATGTCTCAATTTTCTGGAAATGCAGCCCAGTAGGTTTTAGTCTCATTTTACCCAGCCTCTATTCAAGATGGAGTTGATCTGGTTCATACACCTCTAACAATACGGTAACCCCATGTTTAACATTTTGAGGAGTTGCCAAACTATTTTCCAAAGAAAGCATACCATTTTACAATCTCACCAGCTATGTGTGAAGGTTCTAATTTCTCTACATCCTTGCCAATATCTGTTATTGTCTGTTATTTTTTATTCTAGTCATTATGGTGGGTGTGAAGCAGAATGTTAACCATGATTTTGACTTGCATTTCCCTAATGACTAATGATGTTAAGAAACTTTGTGTCCTTATAGGACTTTTGTATATATCTTCTTTGGGGAAAGGTCGATTCAAGTCCTTTGCTCATCTTATTAATTATTAATCTTTTTATTATTAAGTTGCGTTTTGTAAAAATTATGAATGCAAGTCCCTTATAATACATATAATTAGCAAGTATTTTCTCTCATTCCCTATTTGCTTTGTAAATAAGATGTGGAGATATTAATACTGAACTGAGGGTTTTGTCTTTACTTTTTAAGCTCTCCTCTTTTTATCCTCCCCATCTTCCATACTACCAATACACACACACACACACACACACACACACACACACACACACCCCTTCTACCTCATTCTCCCTCAAAAGCAGAAAAGGGAAGACACAAGTGAAATGAGAGAGAATAAAAGAGGCAGTTAAGTTTCCAACTTCAGAGTATGTTAGGCCAAAGCAACTGAGAAAGAACAGGAACTTTAAATCTCTTCCAGGTAGGCTTTGAATAGCAAGAGCCAAACCTGAAGGAAGGGAAGAAAAAGTTTGGTTACAAACAACGGATTTCAAAGAGAACTAATAATGTTGCCATCTACCTTTTCAGTGTCTTTCCTGAAGAGTCTAGTCCTATTTAGAATGATAAAAGAGAGAGTTTCCCAGCACTCCAATAACTCCACCTAAGGCAGGACTTCTCTGTATTACTCACAACTGGAGAGAATGCAAAGGAGTCTGGGATGACGTCAACACAAGACAGTAAAACTGAGGAACAGCTGCACAGCCAAAACAACTAAATATTTAATCAGCCTCCTAGACCTGGCAGCAAGTGAGAGTAAGTTAGTCACATCAACCTCTTTTTCCCAAGAGGGTCCCTGGAACGTATAATCTGATATGTGCTTCCTACTATATCATTAAGCAAGGGTGAGTTGACATCTGTTTTCTATCTTTGACTATTTTTTGTCCTTTTTAAAAACTTTCTTATAATGTCCCAATTAATAATTTAATAAGTAAGAAATGTTATTTGTCTAAGACCTTGTCAGTGTCGTGTAAGTATAAATATCCAGGGACACAAATCAGAACAACTCATAAGTTAGGCTGAAATGTTTCCCAGATCCAATCATGCAAAATTGCAGGATCAAAGGTAGAGAATTCTTAAAAAGTTAGTGAAACAGAAGTCTTTTATTCTAAGAAAATCTCATCAAATGTTTTCAAGGGAAAATTGGATATGAAATTGACTTTAATGCAAGCAAAGAAGTGGTTCTGACATACTTTGTTTTCTACCTAAAAATCAGGAGACCTAAACATAGCATCCATGTCCCACTTCTCTTCACATAGATAAAGGAACAGTAGTACTCACACCAGATGGTAAAAAGTGAATTTGTTGACTTAATATGGCTCTCCAATTTGGTGTTTTCAATAAAGTTCAGTTTTCCTCAAGGTATCTAGACTTTTACTCCCCCATTTATGAATGTATACTCTCTGATTCCAATGGACTTTTAAGTACTTTTTGTGACAAATTAGGTTAATCTTTGCTACTTTTCTCTATGAAAAAAAAGTTTTTATTTGCCACTTTAAGTATATCATAATCCCAACATTTAGATAAATACTAGCTAATTTTTTTGGTCATTGACATTTCTACATTGTGATTGGGTAGGCAATAATTGAAGGGAACTATTTCCTAGCTGGAGATTAGTTAGGGGTTCTTCAATCCATTTGAAAAATGTAATTCATGTATAGAGACTTATCTTAGTATACATAAGAGAAGAAAGAAAATGAGTTAGCATGTTATAGTAAGAAAGAGGAGATTGGATCCTATCTTATAATTTCACGATTTTTTCCTTTTCCCCTACGTACTTCCTAGACTCTTAGAATAGACTCAAATACATTCGATTAATTCAAATACATATTTTCACAGTACTATATGAGATAGTATAGAAATTAATGCAACCAATTTATAAAGTCAGTTTTCTGTTCCATACTTGCACCTAAAACTTCTATTTTACAAAATAAAAATGGCTTCTCTAGCAAAATAAATCTGAGTTCCTAAAATAATCTCTAATATTTATTGTCTCAATTTGAGTCAAATATGGGATAAGTAGATACTGTAGTGACAATAACAGTGAACACTTACAGAGTCAAGTAAAGTACTTGAACAGGTCTTTCAAAACACAGCCTAGGATTGAGATTACTGTGTTTGGTCTGGATAGGTTTTTACCAAAAAACTCTTTATATCTCTAAGTATACATAACTTTTCAAAGGGACTAGAGAAAACTTTTGTTCTTGAAAAAGGAGTGAGAGGTTCACTATACAAAGGAAATTGTTCTAGTATGTTATACAAAGAGAAAAACATACACTAAATTACTACATGTTCTCACTTATAAATGACAGCTAAACACTGAGTGCACATGGACATAAAAATGAGAACAATAGGCACTGTGGACTACTAGAAGGGCTAGGGGGTGAGGGTTGAAAAAGTACCTATTGGATATTTACGCTAACTACCTGGGTGACAAGATCCATACCCCAAAGGTCAGCAACATGCAATAACCTCATGTAACAAACCTGCACATGTATGCCTGTATCTGAAATAGAAGTTAGGTGGGTGAGGTGGCTCATGCCTAGAATCCCAGTGCTTTTGGGAGGCCAAGTCAGGCAGATCTCCTGAGGTCAGGAGTTTGAGACCAGCCTGGCCAACATGATGAAACCCTGTCTCTACTAAAAATACAAAAATTAGGCAGGTATTGAGGCACATTCCAATAATCCTAGCTATTCAGGAGGCTGAGGCACAAAAATTGTTTGAAACTGGGAGACGAAGGTTGCAGTGAGCAGTGAGCTGAGATTATACCACTACACTCCAGCCTGGGCAACAGAGTGAGACTTCGTCTCAAAAAGATAATAAAATAAAACAGAAGTTGATTTTTTTTTTAAGAATAATAATGCCAATGAACAAACAAAAAGAATAAAGAGATGCATTCCTGTACTTCAATCTCATGGGGAGAAACTCACAAGCGGGTGTATTTATGCTAGAAATTTCAGAAGGGGGTGGGTGGAGGCTGGGGTGGGCAATGGCAGAAATCACTCCTAAAGCCTTTAATTTTAATTTTTTCATTTTCAGAACAGGATTCCCCAGTGTTGTATCCTTGCCTTCTTGTCACATTTATCTAGCCAAATCACTTTCAATATCATTATGTTCAACGCTCTTTCTATCTGGTTATACTTTATTTCTCTCAGTCTCTGTCTTTCTATATTTACTTTTAAATTTTTTTCTTTTACGCTGCAAGTATGGTTTCACAATGAATATTCAGAATGAATAGTTGATAAGACATACGTCCACATGATAACCATTCACCTTTACCTGAGTTATTCTGCAGTAGCCCTCTAACTGGCCTGTCCCTCAGTAATCCATTCTTCTCACGATAGAGAGACGTTATTAAAACATAACTCAGATTATGTCACTTTATTACTTACAACCTAAAAATCTTCCCATTACATTTAGAATAAAAACCAGATTCTTCATCATTACTGACAGAACCCTCTGCAACTTGGTCCTGCTTAATTTTCTGTGGCCTCCTCTCACCTCACTACCACCATCCACAAATATTCCTTCTTTTCCTTAAGGACAGCAACCTTATTCCTACTTTAAAATGGTATGCCTGCTCTTTCCTCCACCAGATGCACATGGCTCCCCACACGTTCATTTAGATCTTGGTTTAAATATCACCTCCTCAGAGAGTTCTTCCCTTAGTAACTACAGAAGTAGCCTTCTCACTTGATATTATTCTCCTTCCTTCCTTACCATAGTATCCTTCATTGAAACACATGCTATGGGAGAGCAGAGCCTTGAATCTCCAGGGCCTGAAACAATTTCTGGCACAGGGCAGGTGCGCCATAAATATTTGTCAAACAGACAAAGCTGTAAACTTATTTGATGAAAGCTATAATGGTATTGCTTTCCTTTCAAAATAATCTGGGGTTCTTTCATCTTCTTGTGGCTATTTGTAGAATGACAGCTCAATTATTATGCAAGCACATTTCCCCTTAATGTTATGTGACTTGGGTACTGCTTCTCCTCTTCCAAATTTGCTTCACTTTATCTGATACATAATTTAGTTTCTCCTTGTGCCTGTTTAACTTGAGTTAAATACTTTGTTTGTACTGGATACTATATTTACATGTCTAGTTTGTGTTTTGTGTATTTACTTCATTTTTACATCCTGAAAACAAATATATGAGTACTTAATCACCTGCTTCCATTTTAATTCAGCATTGGTATGGACTGTACTATGGCTCACACAATCCAAACATAAATTAAGGCAGCTTCTGATTAGAAAATCTGACATAAAATACTAAAATATTTATTTCTTTGGTCAGAATTATTTATAGAGCTATGGCTTTTGTTATACAAAATAACAAATACTTTCACAGCTGTGGAAAAGAAAGACAATGATTAAAGAATTTCATGCGGTCTTTGCTTTGTTGGTTTTTTTTTTAGGAGGTTGACTGGGGCTAATAAATTTGTGCTTTAGTTCGATTTAAAACCAACACAGTGTCACCAGAGAGATCTTCAGTGTATTCAATAAAAAAAGCAAAGGCAAAAGACCAACTGGGAAAAGTAGTTTTATATTTACAGAGGTTACAGGTCAGCATATTCAGAGAGAAATACAGCCAGTACCTTTTCTCATAAATTTTTCATACTTGAACATAAGAGTCAAATGTGACAATGTTCTGCTTCACTTTATTTTCACATAGATGAAGGAGACCAGTAAGTCACAGCAAAGCTGACTTCAATAAGCCACCAGCTAAGAATCTGTATATGGATCACAGAATTACCGGTATAGTCAGTACCTAGAGACAAAAGCCTTTTCACTATCTTTCCAACTTATTCCTTTTTATAACCCTACTCCAGAAATTATTTAACCTCATGAGACTAAAAGTCACTGATCCTACCACCTCTCACTGGCTACTGCCCATCTGGTGCTCCTCTCCTCCTTGCCCTGTTTCAATTCCAAGGTCAATCACTACAATCACTCTCCATATGCACACTCAACTCCCCATTCCCTCTATCAACCACCCATCTTCTCTAGGCAAAATAACAATACTGGTTAAATTCAATTCTATACCTATCTAGAAAGTGAATCCAGGCAAATGAATGAGGCTAAAAAACGGACACTTAATCAAGTGTTCTCGTGTCCAAGAGGGCTTAATATTCTCCTCAGTCTGACTAAACTTTTGACTGAAGCTACTGATTTCCCTTTACTTAGTGCACTTATTTTTAAAAACTTTCAACTGAAAATTCTTAATCTGCCTCTTTGAGATGGAAATCTTCTCCCAGCTGATTTCACAACCCAGGAATGTCTTTCTCAAAGACCCTAAAGCCATCCCTTTGAATTGCAATCTTAGAAGGAGACAGGTTCCTTTTCCCTCAGTCTCTTGGGAGGATGGGAGCCTAACTTCCATAAGAGATGAATAGCAAACACAGATGACCTAATCTCAATGAACAACTGCCTCCCTCCTAGAGTTCCCCCACTGGAGTTCTGCTATAGGACTTTCCACTAGCTCACCCCAGTGCTTAAAAGCTCTCCTACCTTTTGTTCCATGGAGTTGGATCTCCTTCTCCTATTGCAGTAGTCTTGAAAAATGCTTCATTGCCTGTTTAACTTAGGTTTGGGATTGCTAACATCAAGTAGGGCCTTAATGATGTCTAGCAATCATACTGACTTTCCATAGTCCATTTACTTTTCCATTTTTCTCATACCTTCTTCCTCAAATCATTTGTACCTCTACCCCATCCCCAGTCTCATTTGATCACCTTGCTTTCTGTATCACTATGAAAATAGAATATATCAGAACAGGCTTTCCGCAGCTCCAGCCACATCAATCCACCTATCTGCATGTGCATCCAGATCGTCTACCTTCCCTGTTTCCAGAGGCACTAGAGCGCCTATGCTTTTGTGCTTACTCAAGGGGCTATATGTGCAAACCTCTCTGTCTCCTGCTTCAATAATATTTTCTGTGTTTCTCTCAACCTGACTTTCCCTTTCCCACCTGCTGACCCCATTTCTCTCTTTATCTTCTCACCTAAATTAAAATCCAAGTTTTGCTGATTCTTCTCTAAGCTATTTTCTCCTCTTGGATTATAACATGCAAAATGCTCCTGATTTTCCTCATACTTCCACAGGCTTTCCTGGTTCCTCTTCATTCCTCAGTCTCTTAAAGTAGAAATGTGAAGAATCAGTCAAGGCTTTACTCTATGGCTTCCTCTTCATTCATTCATTCATTCATTCCCTTTTATCCCTATAGATCTCCCTTCCCTTTTCTGTTATAGGCCACTGTTCACATGTATCCTGTTTTCCATATTTTGTTTGTCATGAGTCTCAGCAAAATGTATTTTTGTGCTCACATATTTTCATATATGTAAATGATGTTTTAATAACTATCTCATTTGTTTTAAGCTTTTCTCTCAGCATGATGTTTTTGAGATCCATTCATGGTTTTATAATAATTGTTGGGTGCTCCCTCCTTCAGGGTTCTGCCTTGTATTCATCCACATTTGGTCCCACAGAATGATATTCAGATAGCCAACAGCTCCCTCCACACAAAAAATGCTACAACAAACCATCTACCTGCCAAAGATCTCCAGGCTTCCGATATTACCCCGTCCTCTCTCCCTGAGCTTTTTATCTCTCCACCTCAATGTACTGCTCTTCCAGTCTTCTTCATGTTAAATAATGACAACTCTAGCTGGGCGCTGTGGCTCATGCCTGTAATCCCAGCACTTTGGAAGGCTGAGGAGGGTGGATCATGAGGTCAGGAGATGGATAGCATCCTAGCCAATGTGGTGAAACCCCGTCTCTACTAAAATTACAAAACTTAGCTGGGCATGGTGGCATGCACCTGTAGTCCCAGCTACTCAAAAGGCTAAGGCAGGAGAGTCGCTTGAACCTGGGAGGCGGAGGTTGCAGTGAGCCAAGATCCAGCCACTGCACTCCAGCCTGGTGACAGAGCAAGACTCCACTTCAAAGTAAATAAACAAAAAATAACAACTTCACCCTTCTAGTTATTTACAACAGAAACCTCAGGGTTTCTCCTTGATTCCTCTCTTTCTTTCATTTTACAAGTTCACTGCAACAGTAAAGCTTTTCAGCTTTATCTTCAAAATATAGTCACAATCTGACTATTTTTCAATCTCCTTCTCCCACAGCGAACAAAGTCACCATTATTACTCCCTGGATTATTGCAGCAGCCTCTTTACTTTTTTCAACACAGCAGCCACACAATTTTGTTAAAAATCTAAGTCAAATAATTTCATTGCTGTGCTTAGAGCCATCCAATGGCTTCTATCTCACTCTAAGTAAAAGTAAATTAATTGCAATGTCCTAAGTGGCCTTCCATTACTTGCCTGCTCCTATAGCACTCTAGACACACCTTTTTCTGACCTCATCCTCCAATTCTGCCATGATGACCTCCCCATACACTATTCCTGTATGACACTTCCTTCTGTTAATCTTGCTATTGTCAATTCATTTCAAAAGACTTAGACTTGAAACTTAAGAGAAAAAGTTTGAACTTTCCTACACCAGCAATGCATCTCTATTTCCTCAGCAAACAGGAAAAGGTAATTTTTTAATCTTTTCAACCTGAAACAAAACTTCCATGCCCAATACCTTTAGGAGAACAACTTTAGACTACATTTCATATAAAGCTCATCAGTTTGAATGGAAAAACTTCCTGCTGCTGCTGTTATGAAGTCCAGTATGCAGAAGAATAGACTCATGTGCATTGTTTCTCCTCTTTCTCAAAACTATAGCTTTATAGGTTCAGAGAAAAACAACTTAAAGTGATATTTTACTTTCAAGCATAAAATTATTTGTATCAAATATGCTTACATGGTAATGAAATATGTACCCAACTACTAATTCCTGTTGCAAATTTGCTAATCTGAAGCTTCAGAGTGGCAATAACTATAATTTTACTTTACACTAGTTAAAATAAGAGAAATATGCCAATTCCTATTCTTGTAAGTCAAAGTAACATGGTATTTACTACAACAAAAATTTGTCTCACTCTGTAATTAGGTTGATTTGCACATTTCTGTGTATAAATGTCAGACGTGCTAAGCTGCTTTCTATATGAAGCCAAATATATAGCTTATCCCAGAGCTTAAAAAAAAAAAACTTTAAATGTCTTTGCAGTTTGTGATTCCTCATTGGACAGCTGTGAAAGAAGCCAGCCAAGCAGGCTGGGCCCCATCTCAAAAAGTTCAAAGACTAAAAACAATTACCTCTTCAAGGACATCAGCGAGCTTGCTAAGGATCTCTTCAGGAAGGCTCTGGAATGTTGGAACGCTGAAAAACAAAACACAATAATACTAAACACATGAATAGCAACTTACTTTCATTAGTAATAAAAATGACCATAAATCTAAATTAAAATACAAAACTATTTTATGACAAAACATCTGCAAAAAAAAAAATACATTAGCTACACAATCAAAAAAAAAAAAAGAAAAGAAAAGCTGCCAATGAAGGTCAAAGCAATCATTTAAGCATGGTTTGAGGTCTAACAGGGAAAAGGCATGGCATATGAAAAAAGAACTTAGAGGTTGGACAGACTGAGTCCAAATCACTGTTATATTTACCTGTGTGACCATGGATGTGTAAACCAAATAGAAAATTCTAAGCCCACCAGTCAACTGATGGATGCCCCTCTTGGCCAAGGGCATTCCAAAGTCAACCTAAAAAACTAGTTCAGGCCATGATGGGAAGGAAGGTACTGGACATGCCTCAGTATACCTTCCTCCCTTTGGAATTCAGTCACACTTTCCAGAAGTGACATTAAAACAGAAATCTTAAGACTGACAAAACAGACTCTTTGTAGAAATAAGATACCAAATTCCAACCTGACTCTAGTATAGAATTACATGACAGATAGCATACCCTGAAAGAAATGGAAGTATTTTACCCCAAAATATATTCCTTTGACATATTTTGAAATATATTTCTCTCCTGCAGAGCTGTCTCTTGTGAGGAAAATCTACATTCTATACAAAATCTCCTTTGTTTTCCAGGTCTTTTCCTAATCTAGGAGAGAATTAACTAAGAGTCTGGCATCTTTTTAGGTCTAATAAGAGTTCTGAAGGCTGCTACCTGGAGGCCCATCTGCATAATAAGAATCTTCATCACCACAATCCCTGATCTTAATCCAGAAACTCCTTTATTGAGTCTGGGTTTTCAGCTAATAACTTAACTCATACAACCAATTGCCAATCAGAAAATCTTCTAATCCACCTATGACCTAGAAGCTCCCACTTTGAGTGTCCTACTTTTCCAGACCAAACCAATATATACCTTATATGTATTGATGAATGTCTGCCTGTAACTTCTGTAACTTCTGTCTCCCTAAAATGTATAAAATCAAGCTGTTACCACCTTGGGCACATGTTCTCAAGACTTCCTGGGGCTGCGTCACAGTCCTCACATTTGGCTCATAATAAATCTCTTCAAATATTTTACAGCGTTTGACTCTTTTTGTTGATAGGTGCCTCAACTTACTTAATGAGGAGAAAACCACTCTCTCCTTTGTTAGTCTTCTGACAGGATTTCTTCAAGCTCTATTTCCCTTTCCAGGTCTCCCTCCATACACAAACCTTTCTTTAGGCTAATTCCTACCCATTATTCAAGACACAGGTTGATTGATGATGCATTCAGATCTGCAAGCATTCACTTAACAAATTTGGAAAGTTTCCCATTCTCTCAACCCCTCTCCAGCTAGGTCAAGTTCTCTTATCATAAGCTCTTTAATCCCTTACTACAAGTGTTTTTAGATAACTAATTGGATATTTGGGTTTTGTTTGTTTGTTTTTTGAGATGGAGTCTCACTCTGTCACCAGGCTGGAGTGCAGTGGTGCAAATTTGGCCCACTGCAACCTCCACTTCCGGGGTTCAAGCAAGTCTCCTGCCTCAGCCTTTTGAGTAGCTGGGACTACAGGTGCATGCCACCACTCCCAGCTAATTTTTCTATTTTTGGTAGAGACAAGGTTTCACCACGTTGGCCAGGATGGTCTTGATCTTTTGACCTCGTGATCCACACACCTTGGCCTCCCAAAGTGCTGGGATTACAGGCACGAGCCACCGTGGCTGGCCTGGATATTTGTTATTGCTTGTCTTCTCTGCTAGAATTAAAAATCCACACAACAAAAGAACTATATCTGTCTTTTTCAGCCCTCTGTATTTTCAGCTATTTATAAATAACCAATGTAGTTATGAAAGCATGGACTTGCGAATGCTTCATAGGACAGTGATTAGATAGGAAAGGTAGATCTACTCATAGTACTGTGACATTGAACAATGTTGTTCTCTTATTTCTCCCCATGAAACAGGAAATAAAAATACTAAATGATGTCAAATGCACAAACCAATAAAACTTACTTTATGTGAAATTATAATAACTTTAAATTTTAAAAAATCAAAAGCTTATCAACATATAATTCCTGAAATTTCACTGGAAAATCTTATTGGGATGTGGAACTATGGTCTTAATTAATCACAGCTTAATGTCTGAGTGGAGAAGAGGCTACAACTGAGTGCATATACATGTGTATTCCTGACGTTTGACATACAGCATAATTTTAGCTTGCTTAGCATTATACAATAAAAGAAACAATAATATGCTCTTTTGGTAAAAGCATGAAAGTTTTGCTGTTAATTAGTCATTTTGATTCCCGTTACTTAGGGTAAAGCTTATTAATGAAATCCCAAGGTTTTATGCAGAGGTGTAACAATTCACCCAGGACCATCTGTTGTACCAGATTTACTGCTATGGTCTGAGCCATGTGGGGTTTAATTTCCAGAAGGCAGTCTATTTCAGCAGCTGGATGGACCATATCACAGAAAGACAGAAGGAGATAGAGGAAGGTGTTTCCACGTGTTATGTAGGTTGAAAAATTTAGTCCTTCCTAGTTCTTTTAATGAGCTGTATTTCAATTTCTTCTGAGATGAATAGAGTACTTCTATTCCATTAGGTATTTGTGGAAAATACAAACTACAACTGAGTTTTTCTCATTTTATTATAATTGGCTTCCTTCTTTAGACAAGCCTATTCCTATTATACTATGCCTCTTATTTCACTTTAGGCTCTGGCTATCGCTAGCCATACTACAGTATTTTCATTTCCATGAGAGTTCTTATCCAAAAGAAGAAATTTACTAGACTATATAATGAATTGAGTAAAAACAAAAACATCAGGTTTTAGGAGGGCATTTTAAATGTATAGTCTTTTACAATTTAAAATGCCTTTTTAAATGCTTCAAAACACTGAGCAGCATTTATTGCTAATAAAAATTAAGAATGATTTTTAAGAAGAAACACTCTAAAATATTACCAATTACAACTGAAGAACTGCTGGAATTCACAAAAAGAAAACCATTTAACAGGAAAAATAAGTGCCTTCACTTTTATAAATGACTGTGAAAACACTTTTCTAGCCATCTTTACGATCCTCAGATTTATATTCTTCAAATGCTAGATAAACTCTGTCTCGTAATTAATTTGCTTTTTCAGAATGACTGGTCTACCAGCGGCTTACAAACTAGGAACAAAACTATCGAAAATGTTTATAGTTTGAAATTCTACCCATGAGATATGTTAGTTTAGTTTTCTCTAATACATCAAAATACATCAATTTAGATTCCGCTAAATTATATATATATAAAATAATTCAAAATAAAGTTGTCTATGCTTTAGAAAACTGAAGGCAAAATAACTGCAAGGACAAACTCCCAGATAAAATGTTTAAACATTAGAGAAGAATATTTTCAGTTATGTAAAAAAAAAAAAATTTATTCTAACATGTTAATTATGAGTAATTACATGCTAATTATGAGTAATTCTTACAAATGCATTAAAATGTTTTGCTTCCCTAAGGGCTTGCAATAGGCCTGAAGTTACAGAATGCACTAGAATGTAATATAATAGAGATGATTTAATGTGTGGTGCTTTTCCATTGGTTTTTCTAATTGAATGTAGCAAGGGCTTAGAATTTGTAATGACAATAAATGAAGAGATTTGCATAGTTTCTATTTGCCAGGTACTGAGCTAAGGGTTTTATAGATAATATAAATTTCATTTTTACAACAGCTCTATCAAATAGCCATTCTTATTGTCATCTATTTTATAGATAAGACAACTGAGACCTTGAAAGTCTGTCTGAGGTTATTCCACTTAGCACTGGTGAAGAAAAAATGAAAAATCCCCTCTAAGTGATGGTGGAGCTGATCGCTTACTCATGGAGCTACAAACTTTTCAATGAATGTACTAAAAAATACCTTTCAAAACAACACTTTATTATTTTAGACAGTGATTTGGAAATAAACAATATTAGTAATATTTGATTTGGTGACTTCGTTTATTTCCAAACATTTTATTATAAAGAATGTCAAATAAATTGAAAGTCTAGAATAATAAAGATCACCTCTATTCCAAACACACAGAATCACAACTGTTAACATTTTTTATTTATCTACTCTCAATCCATGTATTCTTCTATGTGTGTACATAGATTAATGAATATATAGATGTTTTTGGATGAAACATTTGAGAATAAGTTGCCAATATGGAACAATTTCAATACTTCAGCATACGTATCCTAGAAATAAAAACATTCTCCTAAATAATTTTAATACCATTATCATACCTAACAAAATTAACTATAAATCTATAATCTCATCTAATATTTATTCCATATTCAAATATTACCTATTGTCTAAAAGTATCTTTATTAATTAGTTTTTCTTCTCAAATCAAGGCCAGTCAAAATCTGAGCACTGCTTTTGGCTATTATTCCTCTTTAGTCTCATTTTGTGACAATCCTCCTACCTGTGCCCATATGACATTGACATTTTGAAGAGATTAAGACAGCTCTATTAGCAGATGTCCCATTTTCTTAATTCATCTTAGTAATTTTATTTATGATAAGCTATTGCATGAAAGCAGTAACAGGGAGGGGGGAAAACCTAAGCACAAATAATTTTATTAAAGCATTTGTCAATAAAAACAAAAATTGGACGCACATATAGAATAAGATAATTACATGCCTCAGGAATTCTCAAAGTGTGGTCTGGGAACCCAGGGATTTCCTGTGACCCTTTTATATGGGTCTTCAAATCTTAAAACTATTTCCATAAGTTAGGAGTTTGCTTTTTTCATTTATTCTTTCACATGTACATGGTAGAGTTCTCCAGAGATCACCTGACAGAATGATATTATCACTTTGATGACTAATGAAATGCGTATTTGTTTGTTCTTCGGTCTCCTAAAATTTTTAAGGTAGTAGATCTATGATATGTGTGCTTTTCACAGAAATTAGTATGCTATTAGGACTTTTACTGTGCTCTTACTAGTCATTACACCTGCTATAATCTCTGTAACCTTATTGTCATCATCCAATAGATCATTCTTTTGAAATCCTGAAGCTTTCTATTTGCCTGAGTAGAAAAACAATAAATAAATAAATTTGGACACCTTATTTTTCAATAACAGTTTTACATATTTTTAAAACATTTATAACTTTTAAAATTTTATCTTATAATTTTAGAAATGTATAGTACTTATTAAGAAGTTAATAGAAGAAAGTTTGTTATATTTTTCTTAAGAATAGATTACTTGCTTGGAAAGCAAATAATTAGATTATTATTAGCTAATTAGAAGACTCATATTCTCAGGTCACAGCAGTCAATCTTTAAGTCCAAAGAAACTTGAAAAATATAAAAATGCATAAAAATATCATATGTACTCTATAAATATGTGCAATTATTATGTATCAGTGAAAGCTTTTAAAATGTCACATCAGAGAGTTCCTGACTCATGGAAGAGAGAAAATCCAAAGAAACTTGGAAACACTGTAAATAAGAAATACAAATAAGATAAAAGCCATCTTTCTCTCATAGTATAGATAATAATTTCCCTTATTATGTTACACAACAACAGTTTTGGAAAGATTATAATGCCAGTTAAGTTGTGACACCATTTTGAAACAAATCATTCAGACTTTAAAGAAAAAGAAATTGAGTTTTTAAAGTGTAGACATAATGCATTTTCTAAAAGCCAAAAAGTATTTTAGATAGCTTTTCAACTTAAAACTGAAAATCAGTCAAGCGTCTTACAGGTCAGTTACCATAACGGATTCACTAGAGAAGACCACACAATAATTAAGAGACAAATGAAACCCTGTAAAGTTGGCTTTGCCAAATGCGTGCTGGATGCAAAGTTCGTAAAACAAATTATTGCACTGCCTCTTTCAAACGGTAAGTTACCTTGCTAGAATTAAAGACTTAGCTGCAAAATAGATTGAGTTCAGCTCCTGTCTGCACAATTGTACTTTTGCTTTACAAATGAATAAAGCTACAGACATGGCTGAATTTGCTGTTTTGTTTGTATTCTTCTAGTACCAGAACAAACTAATCAACAAATTATAATTTACATGAATACATGGCAACAAACATAAGTAGTAACTGTGCTACTCAGTGTTGAATAACTTTTTAAAAGATGGACTTGAATAACTTTTTGACTCTTAAGGCTTATTCCGGAATGACTGTGTTGACGTTTGCATTGATGGTGCAAAAGCGATGGTGGCTCTTAGTACAAACCAAGGCAGTGACACCAAACTATACTAGTTGCTATATCTTATTCACTACATGATCACCGGAGAAAAGATAAATAACATGCCAGTTTTACTATAAAGTATGGAATTCTTCCTGAAATAGTAAAAGTTATTAATTTTATTAAATTTAAATCTTTAAATTAAATTTTGTATATGTTTTTGATATTGTATGTGTGACAAAATAGCATATTGAAGTATGATAGTTGTCTCAAGGAAAATCATTTGAATGGCTCTTGGATTTACAAGCCAAGTTAGCCACTTTTTTCGTGGAACATCATTTTTTACTAGAAAATGATTTTAAAAATTATGGTTTCTGGCAGACTATTATTCAAAATGAGCAAAGTTAAGCCCCTCACTTAAAGGGCAATAACAGACCGTGGTTTTCGCCTGATAAAATTCAAACTTTCAACCAAAAGTTAAAACTTCAGAAAACTTTTATCTGCCACTGTAAGCATAAAAGCTTTCTAACACTTGAAGACTTTTTCTGGTAAGAGCAGTAGTGATACGCTGATATTAAGAAAAATGATTTTTTAACATTGAAAATTCTGCATAACTCAGTGAACCAATAATTTCCAAATGACCAAAGCATGATGTTATAAAAATCACACATTGATAAATGACTCATTCAAATTAAAAGGTGGATCAATGAATTTTAATGTTGTATTAGAGTATGAAAAGTTTATTGCTATAGTTTCAGATTCCATATTGCAACTAACCTTTAAGAAACTGCCACTTGTTGGAAGTTGATGAAGTATGAAATCCCAAAACATAATATTTCAAGATAATGTCCACATTATCTTGAAAGGCCATTAGCGTAAGCCTCCCTTTTGCTACTGGATACATCTGTGAGGTTGTATTTTCTTCATATATTTCAACCTGAACCACATAAATTCAATAGACCAACTGCAGAAGAAGATATGTATGTTAGTCTGTTCTACATTGCTATAATGGAATACCTAAGGCTGGATAATTTACAAAGAAATGGGATTTCTTTGGTCTCATGGTTCTGCAGGCTGTACAAGAATGGTACCAGCATCTGCTTGGCTTTCGGTGAAGTCCTCAGGAAATTTAAAATATAGTGGAAGGCAATAAAGGATCAGGGACATTGCATGGTGACAGAGGGAGTGAGAGAGATGTCAGGCTCTTTTAAACAATCAGCTCTCATGAGAATTAATAGAGTGAGAACTCACTTTTCATCAAGGGCATGGTAGTAACCCACTCATGAGGGATCTGCTCCATGATCCAACACCTCCCACTCAGCTACACCTCCAACACTGGGGATCACATTTCAACATGAGATTTGGAGGGGGCCACATATCCAAACCATATCAGTATCAGTATCCAGTCTTTTATCAAGTTAGATATTGAGAAATTTGTATAATTTTTCTTTTTTAAGACAGAGTCTCACTCTGTCACCCAAGCTGGAGTGCAGTGGTGGGATCTGGTCTCACTGCAACCTCTGCCTCCCAGGTTCAAGAGATTCTCCTGCCTCAGCCTCCTGAGTAGCTGGGATTACAGGTATGAGCCCAGCCAATTTTTTTGTATTTTTAGTAGAGATGGGAGTTTCATTATGTTGGCCAGGCTGGTCTTGAACTCCTGACTCGGTCATCTACCCTCCTCGGTCTCCCAAAGTGCTGAGATGTATAATTATAAACTTAAACTCGTTTTTATTTTTTGATTTGGGAAAATATAGTTATTTTAATTAAAAATAGACTTTATGTTACAATATAATTTATCTTTATAATATGTTAGGTGGAATGTCTTATATTTTCTCTCTCTCACTACTTCCTTATATTTTCAAACTTACTATTTTGTAAATGTATTCTTATAACACCAAAAATATGAAGTGTGCAATTATGGTTATAAGTAGATAAAATGTATCAGAATGGGCCTATTTAAATAAAAAAATATTATTTCTTTTTTAGAGACAGAGTTTCGCTCTATCACCAATGCTGTTGTGTACTGGTATGATCATAACTCACTGCAGACCACAGCTTTGACCTCCTCGGCTCCAGCAATCCTCCCACATCAGCCTCCTGGGAGACAGGACTACAGGTGTGTGCCACTAATTTTTTGAAGAGGCAGGGTCTCGCCATGTTGCCCAGGCTGATCTTGAACACCTGCCTCAAGTGATCCTCCCTCCTTTGCCTCCCAAAATGTTGGAGTTATAGGCATGAGCCACTATGCCTGGCCAATTTTTTTTTAATATTGGAAAAACTTGTTTAATTAATTAATTTGTTTCTTCATCAAAACTTTTTGAGTAACTATCATGAGCTAGAAATGGTTTTAGGCATTTAGGATGCATCAGTGCACCAAAGAAAAGATTTCAGCTGATTGATCAAAGAAATAGAAAATAAAGAATAAACATAATAAATAATGTATATTATACCTATTTTAAATATACATCTATATCATAGAGTTACATTAGATAAGAGTTACAAAATTTTACATGATTTAAAGTAGAACAGGGTAGCAGCTATTACAACAGAAAGGGGGCAGGTTGAAAGATTAAACATGGTGACCAGGATGTCCTCACTTTGAAGGTAAGATCTGAGCAGAAACCTAAGACAGGTGACGGAGATAGCTAACTGGATTCTGGGGAAGAGCATCCAGATAGAACGAACAGAGTAAGCCAAAGGTTTTTAAGTGCCTGGTAGAATCCAGGAGCAGCAAAGAGATCAAAGTGCCTAGATTTCACTGAACTGGGGAAAAGAGGAAGATTAACAGACATCAAGAGGTAAGGGTGGGGGCAGGTTCCAAAGGGACTTGTAGATCATTGTAAGAACTTGGCTCTAATCTGGGTGAAATGTAGAGCCACTGAAGGATTTTGAGCCTAGCTGTGACATATCTCACTTACATATGAAAAACTTCTGCCAGCTTTAGTGAGAATAAACTGTAAAGTGGTAAAAGGGGACTTGATCAGATAAGAGTAGCTGTTGCATGACAGAGGATGTAGGGCTGGACATGGTAGAAGCAAAGGAGGAGGTGAGGAGCAGCTAGGCTCTGTTATGTTTTGAAAGCAGAAGCAGCATGATTTCCTAGTAGACTGAAGATGGAATGAAAGAGAAGAGAAAAGGATGGCCCCTTGTAGTTGAAAAAAACCTATAAAAACAATTTAATTTTTAAATATTGATCAAGCAAGTTATTTTCTAACTTAGTAGTAAAGGGTTTGATATTTTCGAAAGGTTACAGTTTTAAAATACAACCAAAAAATATCAGATGTAGCCCATATTTATAAGCCAAAGCATCTGAATAAACAGAAATCTGCAAATAGTTCAACAACGTCCTCTACCTAGAGAGAAGCATATGGAATTATATTAATTATCTTGGGTAGCATATGGAGAAGAGTAGCCTTTTGATTCTCTTATAAGAAATCAGTTCTGCATCAAATTTAGTGCCACCACCATTGACAAGTATTGTTTAGTTTTGCGCCAGTGACTTCCTTATAGAATAAAAGAATAAAATAAGAAATCTCTGACTTACTAAAAAAATCAATCTGCATTGATGAAGGATTAAAGATCCTTAACCTTATAGCTACCTAATTATTTCCCTTAGCAACCTTATCAGATATTTTTGCATCAAATATAATTTTCTCCCTTAATTGGAACATTTGGCTTTTTTTTTTTTTTTTTTTGAGACGGAGTTTAACTCTTGTTGCCTAGGCCGGAGTGCAATGGTGTGATCTCAGCTCACCACAACCTCAGCCTCTCGGTTTCAAGTGATTTTCCTACCTCAGCCTACCGAATATCTGGGATTACAGGCATGTGCCACCACGCCTGGATAATTTTTGCATTTTTAGTAAAGATGGGGTTTCACCATGTTGGCCAGGCTGGTCTTGAACTCCTGACCTCAGGTGATCCACCCACCTTGGCCTCCCTAAATGATGGGATTACAGGCATGAGCCATTGTGCTCGACCTGATTTGGCATTTAACCTGGTTCAGTCTATTATGCAATTGTCTTATAACTGGGCTTTTTTCTTTTAGTGTCTTGTCCCACATCTGACTTCAATCTACTTTATACATCACTGCCAAATTTATTTTCTTTTAGCAATATTTAGCCCTTATCACACAACAGCCATAACCTATTAATAGCTGCCTATTCTCTTGCCAGATTAGGAGAATTCAAATTTTTTTCACATAAAAATACTTCAAATAAAACTAACCACTCTAGAGATACAAAATATACTGTATTTTTATTATCTATATGATAAAAGTTTAAACTCCTTATACTGGAGAATTGTATGCTGGGTAAGCATATGAGCTTTAGAATCAAAACAAATTAGGTTAAGTCAGGTTCTGCTACTAACTATTAACTATGCTTTTGGCAAGTTATGTAACCTCTCTATATTGCAGATTCTTTTTTTTTTTTTTTTTTTTAATTTAAGAGACAGGGTCTTGCTCTGTCACCTAAGCTTAGCCTCCCGAGTAGCTAGGACTACAGGCACATTGCACCACACTTGGCTAATCTGTATTTTACTTTTTTTGTAGAGGCAGGGTATCACCATGAAACCCAGGCTTGTCTTGTACACCTTGCCTAAAGTGAACATTCTGCTTCAACCTCCCAAAATATTGGAATTATAGGCGTGAGCCACCACACCAGGACTCAGATTCTTTACCTTAAAAATAGGATGATACCACCTTCTGCATCGAGTTGTGGTGAACACAAGAAAAATAGTAGGTATAACATATTAAGAAGGTGCCTAACACATAATAAATGCTTAATAAACTTCAGCAGCTACTACAATTATGATACAGTATATGCGAAATGTTCTGAATGATATTATTATTTAAGATCTTCAGTAATCAAAACAAATTTCTAGTACATCAGATATGAACCTCAGTCTAGACTCAAGAGTGCTGGAAATATCTTTTTCTTCATTTTTAAAATTAAATCATATGTATTTGATTTGGAGTATTGACCTTTCTTTTCAGTAAGATATTAAATCACATTCATTGTTTAGCTCTTCCTCAAGGTCATACCTGAATCTAGGAAGCATGTCATGTCCAAAAGGTGGGGAGCAAAAATGCTAACTTCCCTGCTATTCATGTCACAAGGGAACCCTGGAGTCCAATGGCTCTCTGCTTTTGTGTGCAGAGAGGAGAAAGGGAACCTCTGTCAGCCTGGGAACTTTGGTGCTTCAGGTCAACCTCTAGGCAACTGCATGCAGAGAAACCCACTCTTGGGGAAATGTCTCCAATGTCTTTATCTTTCTCTGTTTGACTCCAGACACTCTTTGTACTTTCTTCCAATGAATTTAGGCTTTGAAAATACATAGGAAGTGTCTTATTTTCTAGAGGCTTCTAGTATTGACCAAAACCTCTCAGACCAGTAGACAGAAAGAGCCTAACAATCTGCTTGGAAAAGGAAAAAGAGAACAACATAGGGAAGATATTTTAACAATTTGTATTTGAATAAACTGCCCTACAGACCCATCCATAACATTTTCAAGAGCCGGGTTCCTGGTGCAACCAAGTTTTGTCTACCACAACTAGTCCACTCCAAACACACAGAAACTGTGGCCTTTTGGCCAAAGTTCAGACATAGGGTAGGGAAAATGACAGAGCACAAAGAAAAAGCCTGGGAAACAGGCCCATGCAGATACTGGAAGTGAGCTCAGGAACACGTGGGCAAGCAATTCCAAGGAACTGATTCTTGCTCTAGAAGGGGTTGGGCAACACACATTCTTTTGATTCCTCCCCAGGAAAGGGACACACCCAGAAGAAACTGAAAAGTTCAGGGAGAGGGCTCTAAAGAGGAACCTTCTGTCACCTTCACTACTCATCCAGTTCTGTCCTGCTCTTGATAAGAACAACAGCCAAACATTGCCCTGCTCTACCTAAGCCTTAAAGCTTTATGCCTTTTCTCATGGAAACTCAAGTGCATTCTTCCACACCTCTTCATTCATTCAATGATTCTCAGTTCGAACAATTAATTTAATAGTGGCAGCAAATATAACAATTTTTTAAATCATTTTAAAAAGAAATCTATGAACTCTCTCCATTATTCCTGTAATTCTCATTTAGACAAGGATTATATTCTCATCAGTAAGGCATCTTCCTTATCATCGTAACTATAGCAGCATGTGTAACAGATAGGCAACACTTCAGCTCACTGAAACTCAATGTTTTCATCTAACATTCAAATAATAAGTTGGGCCAAGCAATACCAGATAGTGGCCATAAAATAACATAAGAGAATATATTTAAATCACTATACAAATATCAGTTACGAAAGCAACAAAAATCCTAAAACTGTTGTCTTTAAAATCATCCTCTAAAAGTGTGCTATATCTATGAACTTTCAGATTTCATTCTAATGTAATTCAATTCCGCAGATTCTTATAACAGATCTTTGGTCAAAATGTCCTGGGCCAGTTGTTTCCAAACCATAAAGTTATTAGATAGCCTGATTCAAGAGGTCATGGAGTGGGTTCTAAGAAATCACTGTATTTTTTAAATTGTAGAATACACTTAATGTCAAATGTACCGTATAAACCATTTTAAGTATATAGCTAAATGGCATTTAAGAACATTCCCATTGTTGTGCAACCATCACTACTGTCTGTCTCCAGAATTTTTTCAACATTACTAGCTGAAATTGTGTACCTGTTAAAGAATTACTAGCCCCTGTCAACCACTAATCTAATTTCTCTCTCTATGAATTTGACTATGGCAGGTACCTTTTAGAAGCAGAATCATACAATATTTGTCCCTTTGTGTACTGGCTTATTTCATCCAGTATAAGGTCTTCGAAGTTCATTTATGTTGTTCATTTACCCAGATAATTTTATTGTGCAATAAGATTGACAACCTTGCCAGTCGATTATTTCCATTTGGTGCATGATAACTTAAAATAATCACTAAAACCCACAAACCTGGCTGGGCACGGTAGCTCACACCTGTAATCCCAGCATTTTGGGAGGCCCAGGTGAGGGAATCACAAGGTCTGGAGTTTGAGACCAGCCTGACCAACATGGTGAAAACTCATCTCTAACTAAAAATACAAAAATTAGCTGAGCATGGTACCATGCGCCTGTAATCCCAGCTACTCAGGAGGGTAAGGCAGAAAAATCGCTTGAACCTGGGAGGTGGAGGTTGCAGTGAGGCAAGGTCGTGACACCGACTCCTGCCTGGGTGACAGAGTGAGACTCTGTGTCAAAAACAAAACAAAACAAATAAATAGAAAAAACAACAAACAAACCAAACATTTTCCAGCATATTTTCTGAAGTGTAGCCAAGTTTTTCGGTCTGCATTCTGGTTTATCATTCTCTGGATTCCAATCTGTTTGTAGACACTTCTTCAAAACTCAGCTCAAGGACAACCTCTTCTGGGAAATAGCCCTGACAGCTTTCTCTCTACATCTAAGTAGGCATCCCACCTGAATAGCACTTACACTTGTATTCTAACCATCTGTTGGTATATTTGTCTCCTCCCTAATATAGAAATTGATTGAAAGCCTTACTTTTGTAGTAAATAATAACAGAAAACTTAGAATCAGGAAAAAAAGGCTTTTAATCTCAGCACCTTCCTTCCTAGCTGTGTAACTACGGGCAAGTTACTTAAAGCCAAGAAACTTCCTTAGCTGAAAATTAAAACAATAAAACTTAGCTCATGGAGCTGTTATTATTAATAAATATGAAATATTTGGCCAAGGGGCTGCTGTAAGGTAAGCACTCAATTAAAGGAACATGTCATTTAGCTTAGGTAATGCTATACTTAATATGGAGTATGCCGTGTAGTAGGTACTTAGAACATTCAGATTGAAGGACTATATGCAATAAAGCCAAATGCAATGAAGCAACAGTGGTTCTGGCCCAGGGTCACTATACAGGATTATACAGTTTGCAAATGTACAAAGGTACCTTCAGAGGGCCTGAGCAGAGGCTGAAATTTAGCTCAATCACTCTCTGGATGCCACCTATTTTGCCCTGACAGCAGCTTCATCAGCCCAGAGGAGGGAACACTTCTTAGACTTCAAAAAATGTGCAATTTTTACGATTGTTCTGTATTGTGTAAAAAGATCTTCTGCTTGTTATTTTTCAGGAACCACAGGAATATTTCCTTGAGGCTATTTACTCCAGAAAAATTCAGAAGAGAAACATTTATTGACAGCGTTTTCTTACAAAAGGCTGTTACAGTACCCTTTTTAAAAACTCATTGAAGGACTGCTTTTGAAATCAGCACCCAGGTTACTCTGGTGCTTCTGTCAAAATGACCATCAGGAGGTGAGGCACTAATCATATACTTTATTAAATAGCCTCTGAAATGCTTAATAGCATCTAATGCAATGGCTTATTTGAAAGATCACATTGCACCTGATCTTTGCTCTGTAAGCTGTGCGATAGCATACACCTGCATCAAAAATAAAATCTCATGTATTTTTACAGAATCAAATAAATTACATCTGGTTGTTAAAAATGAAAGGAGAATTTATGCCCTTTTAAATATTTAACGACTGCACTATGGTGTTGGTCCTATAAGGTTCATCCCCAATTTTCTCCCCAATCTTCTGAAATCTGGGAGGTGATCCCCCACTCCTTGTTCTTTAGCAGTGTTTCCCCATGAGGCTCTATTGGTATCTGGGACACCATGTGTCTTCAATGTGCAGGGCTGGCCTGTGTATTGCAGAATGCTTATCTTCTCTCATTTCTACCCATGAAATACCAGTAGCATTCCTGATCCTTGTGACAAACATCCTTTGGGGAGTGATACTGTCTCACTCTATAATTTCATAATTTTCCCAGTTCATCAACTGAGTTTGCTATTCATTCTGCTTGAAACTTCAAAACTCCTGATGACTGAGTCTTGTTCAAATTCTCATCTCCCAGTGGCTAGACACCTGTTGCCCAGGACATTCCTATGATGAGAAGCCATCTGTTTAAAGAGCTTCTGAAACCTTGCTGCTTACACATGAACAGATAAATGGGTCTAGGACTCTTAATCTTTATTTTTTATGGCGGTTTTGAAAACCACAGTATTCAAAACACTATTTCTGAAATACATTAATGGGTATTCCCCACCAAGAGAAGGGCTCCATGAATAAATTTTAAGATTTTGAGTTACAAATATTTGAAAAATCCTCTTTACTACAAGACTTCTTAAAGTCTTTATTTGTGAAAAGAAATTTAAAAACACGAAGAAAGCTAACTGAAGAAGGAAAAGAATAATTTCCAAACTTAACCAGGTAACTCCTTTATTCGGGAATATCTATTAAGTTATTGAGGAATTCCATACTACATAGTTTGGAAACTTTGGTTTGGGCTGAGGTGACAAAATTTACAATAGCCTCTATTCTTAACATGAAATAGACTTTAGCGTGGCCTCCTTGTGAATTGATCCATATTTTTAAGATAAAATTCGGCCATAATCTTCTCTGAGAAATACTGCTCGATAATTTCTCTAATTTCTCTCCTTCCCTTTTCCCTACTCACTCTAGATTCTTCACAGACACATCTACAGAGCCAAAATCTGGATATCCTTTATCTGTGTTCCTGATAAAGGGTCTCCCTGGGTCTCCCTTTGTCATAGCAATTATTGTATTATAATTGTCAGTTTACTTGTCTTGCTTCACCCTAGATTGCCAAACTATGGTCCACTGGTCCACTGCCTATTTTTGTAAATCAAATTTTATTAAAATATAGTCATGCTCACTGGTGTAAGTATCATCTACGGCTGTCTTTAAGGTACAGTGGCAGAGACGAGTAGTTGCAACAAAGACCATATGACCTGCAAGCCTATAATATTTACTATTTGGTCTTTTAGGGGAAAGTTTTCTAACTGCAGTCCTAGGCTCCTATTATCTTAAGGTCAGGTACGGTGTTCAATTCCTTCAGTTTAATGCCTAGTAAATGATAGACACTCACAGTTAGTTGAATGACAAAACTTTTCACCTTTTAGAATAAATCCAGGAGTATATGACCTTGAAGTAAATGCTTTAACAAAATGTAAGAGACGGAATATTCAACTCAGGTCATATAGTCAAAGGTCTCATTCAATGTTAAAATACTTTTTTTCCTATGTCAACTGGAAATATGGATTCAAACAATGTTAAAACTTAGTAAATAGAAACTCTTGTATAGATGTGATCTAAAGATAGTACAGAATTCAAAGGTCACTATGTAGAGAATACTTTCTGTATTATTTATTTACTTGTAGAGACAAGGTCTCACCCTGTCACCCAGGCTGGAGTGCAATGGCATGATTATAGTTCCTGCAGCCTCAAACTTTTGGGCTCAAGTGATCTTCCTGCTTCACACTCCCAAGTAGCTGGGACTACAAGTATATGCCACCACACCTGGCCAATTTTTTCTTATTTTTTTATAGAGATGGGTTTCAGTATGTTGCCCAGGCTGATGTCAAATTCCTAGGTTCAAGGGGTCCTCCCTCTTTGGTCTCCCAAAATGCTAGGATTACAGGAATGAGCCACCACACCTAGCCCTAATATATTAATTCTTTTTTTTTTTTTTGAAAAAGTCTTGCTGTGTTGACCAGGCTGAAGTGCAGTGGCACGATCTCGGCTCACTAAAACCTATGCCTCCCAGGTTCGAGCGATTCTTGTACCTCAGCCTCTTGAGGAGCTGGGATTACAGTTGCATGCCAGTACACTCAGCTAATTGTTGTATTTTGGATAGAGATGAGTTTTTACCATGTTGACCAGGCTGGTCTCAAACTCCTGGCCTCATGTGATGTGGCTGCCTTGGTCTCCCAAAGTGCTGGGATTACAGGTATGAGCCACCATGCCTAGCCATAATTCTTAATATGAATATTTCTTCTCCAATATCATTTTTAATCTTTAAAACATGAAACTTTTAATTTTTTACCTCCTACAAAAAATGATTTAACACTATTAACAGTAAGTTACGTCCCTTTGATTATCATATGTACTAATTTTCAGGCAAACTTAATAACATAGCTTAGTCCTAAACTGATACATACTTCCTCAATTTAGTACATGGCTAACTGAATGAAGATCCTGTAGGAGATTTTTGCAGTCGAGTGAAAGACTATATAACCATATAATTTATCGTAAGATATCTGTAAGTGATGATGGATTAGTGTAGGAACTTTCAGATTCACAGTTTGATTTCTGTCAAATGTCATAATCCAAAGGAATTACTTAGATAGAAATTGTAGGAATTAGGACAGATTAATACGAAGGTAAGAATGAGCGTTGAGTACAGGGCTCTATGAATCTCTCTTTGTCAGGATGGGAAGTAATAAACAGTATTAGCATATAAAGAAAATAAATTTGATTGATTTAAGTCCCAGTCATGTTACTTTGTAACTATGTGACATTAAATAAGTTAATTAACCTCTCTGAGTCTATTTTCTTGACAGTGAATAGAGATAATCATACAATTTCATATGAACTAGTTTATTTCATTGTTCAATAATTCTTCAGATTATTTCTTTAGAGTCCCATATTATATACCTATGCACATGAAGAGACAAAAATTTTAAGACCTCTCATGAGTAACTTCACTGTTCTATATCTAGGTGGCAAAACCTGGACTCAAACCCAGAGCTAGAGCTCCAATGGAAATTCTCAACCAACCAGTGTCTGGAGTTCATTTCTCAAAATCTTACATTGCTTAACTAGTAACATCACCCCCTGCATTGTTTATCTCCCCTGTTCTAGGGTGAGGCCACCACTGAGAAAGTTAGTGGACCTTTCAAAAAGTGAAGCTATGTCTATGATCAGCCTATAAAAGTCCCATCGGTTTGAGACATAAAGCCAAGATGATGACAAAAGAATTATGAAAATACAGGCAGAAGTCGAAGTAATGCTTTTAGTTGATGTGTGTGGTGAAAGAGAAGTCTTTGTAGTTTTTCATAAGTAGAATTTGTATTTTAGACTAAAATAATCTTCTTTACTTAGACTAAAATAACCATCTTAAGAGATGCCAATATGCTCTTTGATTTTTCATAACCCAACTAAGCAGTGATTTAGCAAAAAACATCCCATTATTGGCCGACATTCCCCTGACTTCAGTTTTTAATTTTTATATTTTAGCCTTATTGAGGTATAATTGATCCACAAAAAAATACACACATTCAATGTATACCTTTTACTGAGTTTGGCCAGAAGCATATACCCACAATACCATCACTACAAACAAGGTACTAAGTATATTAGTCACCTCCAACAATTTGTGTTTTTTGTTTGCTTTGCAGTATGAAAATTTAATAGGAGATATATCCTCTTATATTTTAATGTACACAATACTGTATTATTAACTATAGGTACGAAGTTGTACAGAAAACCTCTAGAATTTATTTAACTTACATAACAGAAATTTTATACCATACAAAAGCTGTTTCCTATTTCCTTCTCCTCATAGCCTCTGGCTACCACCTGTCTCATAAGGGATTAATGTCCAATATAAATGAGAATCTCCTACAGCTTAATAGCAAAAACAAAAACAAAAAAACAAACTAAAAATTGGGCAAAAGACTTGAATAAATACACAAATATTTCTCCAAAGAAGACATACAAAATGCCAGTGGGCATACAAAAAAGCACCAATGTAACTTATTGGAAAAATCAAATCAAAACCACAATGAAATTTCACTTCTCACCTGCTAAAATAACTATTACCAAAAAACAAACAAGTAAAACAAACAAAACAAAAACAAAAGATAAGTGTTGGTGAGGTTGTGGAGAAACTGGAATTCTTATACACTGTTGATGAGACTACAGAGTGGTGCAGCCACTGTGGGAAACAGTATTGAGTTTCCTCGAAAAATTCAAAATAGAACTACTGTTTGATACAGAAATCCCACTTCTGGAAACATATTCAAAATAATCAAAATTCAGATGTAGAAAAGATATCTGCACCTTCATGTTCATTGCAGCATTATTGCCTATAGCCAAGATATGGAAACAATCTAGATGTCCACTGATAGATGAAATAATTTAAAAAAAGAAAAAAGTGGCCCAGGTGCTGTGGCTCACACCTGTAATTTCAGCACTTCAGGAGGCTGAGGCAGGCAGATCACTTGAGGCCAGGAGTTCAAGGCCAACCTGGGCAACATGACAAAGTCCTGTCTCTACTAAAAATACAAAATTAGCTGGGCACGGTAGTGTGTGCCTGTAGTCCCAGCTACTCAGGAGGATGAGGCATGAGAATTGCTTGAGCCCAAGAAGCAGTGGTTCCAGTGAGTAGAGATGCACCACTGCACTCCAACCTGGGTGATTGAGTAAGACTCTGTCTCAAAAAATACTAATCATAATAATTATTGGCATACATTTCGCTATATGTATCTGCAAGTCTCTCCTCTGCAGATTCAACCAAATACAGATGGAAAGTACAGTATTGAGGGATGTGGGCTCACAGATAAGGACAGCTAACTTTTTCTATAGGTGAGCACTGCAGGACCAACTGAGTGACTTGAGTGGATATGGATTTTGATTCAGTGGAGGGTCCTAGTACCAATTATCCTCAGATACCCAAGGACAAATGTCTTCATACAATAGAATATTATTTAGCCCCCCAAAAGAAAGAAATCCTGCCATTTGCTACAGCATGGTTAAACCTATGAGACATTATCATCTGTAAAATGAGCCAGATGCAGAAGGATAAATCTTTCATGATTCCACTTAAATGAGGTGTCTAGTCACCCAAATAGAAGCAGACAAATCTCCAAGTTGCCTGTGACTTAAACCTTAACTTGTGTGTTCAATGACTGAAATGTTTATCCAACATTAGCAGGTTGAAATGAGACTCAAAGCTATATTACATGAAAAATACTGGGAATTTGCTGGCCTTAAATATCTGGGTTGTTCTAATTCTAGGAAAAATAAAATATGCATGCATAAATTCTAATAATCCTTTTGCCATATTCTTAAATGGATTAGATTAAGTGCAAATGATGGTGTTTAAAAAAAAAAAACTGCAGCTTGTAATAGAAATCCTGGAAGATATAGAATATTTATAAATATGGTATTGAAAATAAATTTTTGGTACTGGTTCCCTTTGTAAGGAATTGTGGCTGTAAAATATGTATTAAGTATCCTTACTCGGGAGTCAGGCATGGTAGTCATGCCTTTAATCCCAGCTACTCCAGAAGCTGAAGCTGGAGGATCACTTGAACCCAGGAGTTCAAGGTTGCAGTGAGCTATGATTGTGCCATTGCACTCCAGCTTGGGTGACAAAGTAAGGCTCCACATCTAAAAAAATTTTTTTAAATAAAAGACAAGAAATCTTACTTAGGTAACTATACATGTGATGACATAGCTTTTATGGCATCATGCTAGGTTTTGAGAACTCAGAAGAAAAAAAGATGTATTTCACACCTTCCAGTTTAGAAAGATTATGGGAATGGATAAGTAAGAGATGATTTATATTATAATTAAGACTCATGAAAGAGGTAATCACTTGCTTTGGGGTTGTGGGGGAGGAGCAGATTCAAATTGGAAGGAGAAGTCAGGAAAGAAATAGGAAACATGTAAGGCAAAGAAGAAAAAAAAACAGATAATAGCTGGGGTAAAAAGTAATAGGATATCAGCATTCCAGAACTGGGCACAGGGTATAAAAGACACAGAGGTGTGAAACAGCATATTAAAGGTGGGAACTGCAAGTGATCTGATATGGCTGAAATGTAGGATTTGATAAGGAAGAAATAAAACAAGACTAGAGAAGGCAAGAAGGTGTCCAATGGTAAAGAGCCATGAGAGTAATTGGAACAGAGAATGGTAAGCACATTCTGTAAGTCTATGTAACAGGCTTGCAAAATGTTCCCAGATAATTTATTAAAAAGCAAGTCCATTGCATTTTGCAGAAACCTTTGCCCAATTTTATGAGAAAATATATTATAAGGCAATTTTATCCTGTACTGCTAAAACAGAATCTTCCATTAAATAGATCAGTGGGTAAGTCACAATCCCCTTGGCTCCACTTCTCTCATTAGCAAGGCATAACAACAATAACAACTAACTTGTGAGTGGTTATGTGCCTGGCACTGTTCCGCTTACGTGCATTAACTCATTCTAAATGTTTTACCTAAGTTAACATCACAATCGTGAAGTTAATTTACTTAATTACATGTAAAGCAGCAATTATTGTTATCTCCATTTTAAAGATGAGAAGAGTAAGTTATAAAAATGAAAAGGAACTTGACTAAGACTGTATAGTATGTTCAGTAATGGAGCTGAAAGAAAGTGAAAGATGGGGTTGGGTGTGGTGGCTCACGCCTGCAATCCCAGCACTTTCGGAGGCCAAGGTGGGCAAATCACCTAAGGTCAGGAGTTTGAGACCACCCTGACCAACACGGAGAAAACTGTCTCCACTAAATATGCAAAAATTAGCTGGGCTTTGTGGCACATGCCTGTAATCCCAGCTACTCGGGAAGCTGAGGCAGGGGAATCGCTTGAACCTCAGAGACAGAGGTTGCAGTGAGCCAAGATCGTACCATTGCACTCCAGCCTGGGCAACAAGAGTGAAACTCTGTCTCGAAAAAAAAAAAAAAGGAAGCAAGTGAAAGACACTTTCAAGGGTCTATTTATTCCTCGTAGCACTGAGAATAGTGTAAGGCATACAGTAGACTCGCAAAACTTCAATGAATGAGTGAACTGATATCTCCGTGGTGAGTTAAAGATGCTTCCAAACTCTTTGCCACTTCTCCCATGAAGAGGTGGAGGCTAACTCCCCTCCCTTTGAATCTGACCTAGGCTGGTGACTTGCTTTGACACAAAAAAATGGGGTCAAAATAAGGTGCCATAGCTGGGTATAAGACATAAAAAGGCCTCTCGCTTACATGTTTCATTCTTAAAAGCCAACCACCAAACTGTGAAGAATCTTATCCTAAACTACTGTCTGATGACAGGCAATTTGGAGAAAGACCCTGGATGATGTGAGGCCACCTTGGACATTTCAGTATACACATGCCTCAGCTTCAACATATGGAGTAGAACACTGACACACTGAGTCCAGTCAACCCAGAGAATCATGAGAAACAATAAGTCATGTTTTAAGCCACTACATTTTGGGGTAACTTAGGACACAAAAACAATCTCTGTGGCAGTATATTTACTTCTTTCCTCTAAAGCTAAACTTCTCTTATAATTAATGTATGACTCATTCAAACAAAACTATCACTGCCATCAGCCTGCTTTCTGTATCTCATTCTTATTTACTTGAGTGGGATTTGGAAGTGTCAAAAGCTGCTTTCTTTTTTGAAAAATAAAAGAACACTTCAGTTTCATGAAATTCATTTTCAAAGAAAACCACTTTCTGTTTTAAAATGGATTTTCATCTGAAAAGTTTTCTCATAACTGAAGAACACAATTCCTTGTTTCTTATTTCCTCTGATAGTCTTAAAGCATTCTACCACCTGGAAGGTCAAATGGGCTAATAATAGGAAGACTATAAAGGTGGAGACAGCCACACATAAAAACTTATATAAACATAACAGATTCCTTTTAAAGTACATTTATTATCTCAACCAATTTCATTTTGACACACAGCCCTGGCAGTAGAAACATGCTGCCAATTTTCTTTCAGAGAAAGCGCTTGCATCCTTTAAAACTCCAAAACAACTCAGAGATAAGTAAATATATTAATCCATTAAATAGTTGTTTGGTACAACTATTGGTTGCTTAATAGAATACATGCAGCCCCAGCAATTTATTTCTTACTATAAACAAAAATGTCTTTCTTAAATCATGGATAAATCATGGTTACCTCAATACTGCAATGAAGTCACATGAGATTGAAATACAAAACTTGCTTAAATTTACTTGCTTAAATATTATTGATGTGTATTAGCTAGGGTTCTTAAGATAAACAGAACGAATGGGATCTAAATCTACATCATGAGTCTATATTTGTCTATACAGATAGAGAGACAGAGAGACAAAGACAGAGAGAGAGACTTACAATGAAATTTAGCTCATGCAGTTATGGAGACTGAGAGACCCACAATCTGCCATCTGCAAGTTGCAGAAGCAAGAAGGATGATGGTGTAGCTCAGTTAGAGTCCGAATACTTGAGATCCAGGGGAGCTAATGGTGTAAGTTGTAGTTCAAATCCTCAAGCAAGAGAACCAAGAGTGTCAATATTTGAGGGCAGGAGAAGATGAACGTCCCTCAGGAAGAAAGAGTTTGCCCTTCTTCCACCTTTTTGTTCTATTCAGGTCCTCAACAGATTAGACGATGTGTGCCCACATTGGTGAAGATTGACTTCTTTACTTACTACCAGTTCAAATGCTGATCTTTTCTGGAAACACACTCACAGACATACCCAGACATAATGTATTACCAGTTTTCTGGGCATCCCTTAGCTCAATCAAGTTGAAACATAAAAGTAAACATCACATAACATGATAATACATTGAGGACAACAGCTCAAGCTTAAATTAAGTTGTAGATCCCAGCACTCATACCTGTCTGACCATGTATCACAAACTGGTAGTGTAGCTCCCAGAAGTCTATTGACGTGAAGGACTGATGACCCTCCTGAGAGAAAATTCATCTTAAGTAGAGATGGAATCAGAAAAGTTCAAATCAATATCCAAGCCTCAGTCAACAGAGGAAAAGAAAAAGCTCTGAAGACTATCCTGTAGCTGCCATTCAGATCCATCCTAGGGGTAAGGGGTGAAGAATATAAACTCCCTCCCCTATGTGACCTGCATATTTCCATTTTAAGTCCTACCAGACTATCAGGATGTGAGGCTGAACAGGAGGCAGTATCTCCAATAGAGTTAAACACAAAAGTACAGAGATGCAGTCTTCCCATTTCAGCACCTAACACACAATGAGTCTTTAAAGGCAGTAGATGATCTGGAAGAAAATTTGACTAAAAAATTCTAGAGTAGGAGAGAAGGAAAGTTGTGAACACCAGGTGGTAGCAGGAAAATTTATTTATGAAGTCACATGAGACATGTCTGAGATTTCTAGAAATAAATGAGCAACTGGAAAGGGCAGCTAGTTGAAGAAAGAACTCTAATGTCACTGATAATGTTTCTCCATTTGTCTGGTGGGACTTTGGGAGTCTCAGCTTCTAACAATAATAGTAGATGGGGTTAGCAAGTCAGGGCTAATGAACTCCTTTTGTTCAGAAATTATTAATTAATTCATTTTCTGAACTCCATTGAGGAGTAGATTAACAATGGTATTTTCCAAAGACAGATTTTTCTATACTTTAAACTTATATATGTTAGCTTTGCCTATTACAATCCTCACACATTTTAGTCATCCTCATGGATTCCATCATTGAAAAGATGAAGGAACTGTGACTGAGAATCAGCAAAATGGTCATGCAGAAGCATGGTGGTCAAAAATAGACTACTTAGAGTTAGAGCTCAGTTGGTGCCTGGCCTTGCCACTTAATAGTTTTGTGACCCATCTAACTTAAGAAGAATATCATGAGATTGCTTATTTCATTACATTGCTGTGAAGACTACAAGAAATAAGGCATTTCAAACATGCTAGACATAAATAAAAATCTCAAGTCCAAAATGTGTAAAATTATCTACGTTATAATGCCTCATAACAAATCTTTTCCTTCCTCTCTCTAAAGGTTTGGCACAACTCCTAAAAACAGATGGAGTCTATTTCCCCTTGAACCTGGGCTGGCCTTGTGACTTGCCTTAACTAATAAACAGAACGGCTATGCCTGTTCTAAGGGTAGGTCATAAAAGGCCTGGTACCATCAGCTCCAATCATTTTTGAATCCACCCAAATTTCAGGAAGCTCAGCTAAACTACTGAGTTATGAAGGATCATGTAGAAGCAGCCAGTTCCCAGCTATTTCAGCCACCCAGATAAAACCACAGACATAACTAGAACCCCAGCTGAGCTCACAGCTGAATGCAGCTTAGTGACCCAGCTGACATGTGGAGCACAAGAACCACTCAGCTGAGCACAGCCAATGCACAATTATTTAATATATAATCATGAGAAATAACAAATTGTTGTTTTAACCATCCAAGGTTTGGGGTAGCTTGTTATACCTCAGTGGATAAGTGAAATAATATATGAGGCCATGTATGATCTTCCCCTGTCAATGTCTCTAATCAGCCCTCTCCCCTTCATGCATACTACTCTAGTCACTCTGATCTTTTAAGTTCTCAAATATAACCTAGGGCACAGGATCTTCACATATGCTGCCTTCTTTATCTGGAACATGCTCCCAGAGGCCCATCTACCACCCATCCCACATACTATCTGCCCCCCTTTTCTCTAAATAACTCCTACTTATCCTTGCAGTCTCAGGAATCTAGACTAGTCTTACTAGCTCCTAGACTAATTCAGTTGCTTGTCATTTACTCTTACACAAGCCTTTATTTTTTCTTTATAGCACTCTCTATAATTATAATTACTTGGGTAGTTATTTGTTTAATGTCTGCCTTCCTTCCAGTCTAAAAATTTACTGAAGGCACCCAGCATAATTTCTGGCATCTATGAGATGCTCAATACTATTGCTTGAATTGGTGAACCAACAGGTTGGTTGCAATAGAGCCAAAAGCAAAACAGTGTCTCTTGTCTCATATGTTAGTGTTCCTATCCTTGTAATTTACCATCCTCCTTTCCATTTGTGGGAGATCAGTGTAAGGTTTTATTGGGAATATCTTTTGCATTTTAAACCCAGGATATGAGTGAACACCATTTTTAGAGGAGGAGGCTTTTTTAAAAGACTGACACAGCCCAAAACAATACAGAACTTTTACGTTAGTTACCAGCTTCTCCTTCTCTAAGATTTTCAGATTATTCCATAATTTATTTTTAATTACAAAGCTTTATTCCCTACAGGAAACCAGAAAGATAGCAACTCTTGAATGGAAAAATGGGATTTTCCATTTGAAATTTCCAAATTGGTAATTTCAGTGGAGCAGACCATTACTTAATGATGAGTTCTCAGGAAGCAAGACAGAGCAAAGCCAGTAGACTTAGTCTCAGACACAAGGGCTTATTTCCACCCCAGACCTTGCTGACAAACTGTCATCAAGCTTCATAATAACTGAGCTCTAACTCAATTACATGGTATAATTTCAACTAAGTCACATTATTTAATTTTTTTTTTTTGGCTCAGTTTCACTTGTGGACAATGGGTTAACAACTTCCTATTTACTTCCTAAAAGAATTACAACAAAGTACTTTGTAAAATGTAAACCATAATTTAAATATATACAAAATACTTTTTAGTCAAATACAATAAATTTTTCTTGTGCAAACGAGGTATCTCTTTCTGATGTAAAAGGTGTAGGGTGAGAAAATACGTCCAGAAGCAAATATCCCATGGATGTGCAGGCTTGTACTGTGCAATGCAGAAATCTCACCTACATTTTGATCCATGTAAAGGATGTTTGCTAGAAGTGCACAGGCCACAGCCTGGGGCTCTTTACGTAGGGACTACAATTTCCTTGCTTGCCATAGTGGCCCCCTGTGGGATTCATGTAGTATATTTGCGAAATTCCTTCCACTGAAAACATCAATCAGATTTTAGAACCCAGATGCCCACAGGTGGCATTCAATTCCACTGTTATCTAGGAAAGACTGCAGCTGACTTCCCTAACTTCAGAGACCTACACTCAAGCCAGCAGGAGGAAAGATAAGGTCTAGATGGTCACATCAGAAGACCTATATATTGAATCTATACACAGGATTTTTCTTTCCTACTGAGGAAGATACGTTTAAAGTCATGGACATGTAGCTCTAACAGCTCAGTTGGGTTGCTCACACAGAAAGAGATGCAGACTCACAGAACTTGAGTAAAGAAGGAAACCTCAGAGAAAGTAACTCATAGTAGTTTCCTTATCTGCAGATAATTCCCTTTTCTGTGCCTCAGGCTCTTATAGCACTTTTTACTTCTGTCTACAACTTTTCACAGATGGACATGAATCATAGTTGTGTATGTCTTTGTTTCCCAAGAGATAGTAAGAGACTTGAGGCTAGCAACTTTTCTTACTCATCTCAGGGTGACTCAAATGTAATGGGGCTCCCTGAGTCAGCCCCAGAGTACCCCAGTTCATCTTAAGACTAATATCATAGTTATATAGCAAAGTGAAAGCAAAACAAAACTAATCAAAGAATTAAATGTTTATAAATATGTGATAGTCCAGGTTTCTGCTGTTTTTAAAAAGCCCAGACCATATCACAAAAGTCCACTTAAGGATGAGTATAGCCAAAAACAAATTTAAATTTACAAGCAAACACATGTTGATGCTAGTTTCATGCTATCTCCTGCCTATTCTGATTTCATGTCAGCTTGAAATATTTAGAGGATGACAAAGACAAAAACCAAAGGCCCTGTACTTATTGAATAGTTATAGATAGGTCAGTAATGCTGCCTCTGTTGGGAAAGCTGGCAATAATGGGATTAGACACCCCAGTTCCATTTGCAAAGGTCTGGTTCTTAAATAAGTGACTCAAATACTTTGTTTTGTCACTGTATTGAAGTCAATGCACGTGTGTCTGTGTTCTCTGTATGCTGATTTCTCTTTGACAGAAACTCATTATGAGAGACAGCTACTTGGACAGAAGCTCATTTGGAATTTACCAAATAGGTAGCTCTAGTCAGTATGGGAAGAAAGGAAAATGGCTTGAGACAGGAATAAATCCTTCAGTAGAAACTGTGGATATTCTGTCTGGTGAGGCTCTAGGGAGTAACAACATTAGATGGTGAGTAGCCTCAGAACAGGAGGACCTCAAGCAATTAGACATCTTTTAGAAAGATGATTACACAGACCTATGGTAACAGGATAAAGTCCTATCTTATAAGACTTTTCTTCTTAGTGATGCATCAAGGAAAATGATTTAGAGTAATTGTATGCGTGGTTTTATCTGGTGTAGGGACAGCTAATTTGCTCTGAATATTTTTACATGCACTTTCTAGGCTGATGTTATCCATTTGGTATGGATTTTTCACTTACATATTGAGAGCAGGTTTCTTATTGACACATCAAAGCAAACTTCTCCCTGTTCAACATAGTATATGGAGCCAAACAAAATAGTTGTGAAATATAATGTTTGTTCATACTTTAATGGTAAGTAGTGCTAGATACATACACACACACATATAGACACACAGATATATATATATATATCACACATATACACACATGCACACACACATATATATTGCTTTATATTTATATATACACATGTTTAAATTGTATGTTATTTATTATAATGTTAAACATTACATATTTCTGATTAATGATGTCTAATACATATTGGAAGCATGTTAAAATATTTTTTTTAAATTGAATTATGTTAACTTACATGCTATCCTGAGAAAGAAAAAATACATATTTCTTGGACAATTTATGCATACACATAGGCAATAAGTTTATTTCCACTGTTAACCAATTCCTCAACCATTATAGTAGTGGTATCTTCCTGAAATTTCCTCTTATCTTCTGGGTGTGTTAAGTTGGCCTAATTGTGAGAAATATTCATTTAAAAAAGTAATTCTAATCTGGATGCTGCCACCATGAGGTGGGAAGTTGGGTAAAAAGAATATACTCTGAATTATCTTTATGGAAAAGTTAGTTGAGTATAACGTGAAAAAACAGCATGTCTTAAAGAACAGGGCAAAAATCTTTCAGAATAAAAATCCTCTTGGTGTAATCTTTTTGAAATTGGTTCAATCTTCTTAACATTTCTGTTGCAAATGCTATTATGGAAAGATGTTTGATTGTCATGGACCAGTGATTACAGAGACTGAGTGTTGGGGAAATAAAGAAGTGAATTTTGTAGTTTTTAAAAATGCATATTTTACATGGAAGCATTAGCTTTTGAAAACTAAACTGCTCTAAAATATAAAATATGTAATCAAATACAAATGCTTGTCTGAAAAATGCTGCTCAACAAATAGTACTTGTTTGCATTGATAAACAGGGCAGTAAATGTTCTTTAGATACCATAATGTACTTATTTGATGGGAAAGTATGGAAATCATACCAAAAGAATCTGAAAATAAAGCTTATCCGATTGTTTAAAGTTGTTTAGGTGAGAATCTAGGCTAGATCATAAAACAGTTAATCAGATGATTTTAGTATTCTTGGCAGGCTGAAAATCCTGAAAAGAAAGATAATCTAGAGAGCTGAATACATGTGGTAGTGGACTGCCTGTAGTCACAGATACACAGGAGGACTGCTTGAGCTCAGGAATTCAACATCAGCTTGGGCAACATGGAAAGGTGCATGGGGGAAGAAAGACAATCCTAAGAATGAACATAAATTCACAAAAAAAGGGACATTCTGCCAGAGTGTTTTGTTTTACGTGGGGTTCTCCCAAAAGCAGATCTGAGACAGGATTTGAGTGTGAATATTTATTTGTGAGCTGATCTCAATAACCATTGGTAGGAAAGGAAAGATAGTTAATGGAGTTTTCATTATTAGGCAAATTTCCATTGTGGGTAATTGGAGCTTGATTATCCTAGGTAATATTAGGAGCCCAGGTAAACACAGGCCCTTGAATTATCACGACCCAGAGCAAGGGTGCTAGGTATTCATACACAAGTTCCCACTGGTGTCTGGGTGAATGTTGCTCCCAGAGTCATCAATTTCTTGGCATTTCCAGCTTGTGGCATGGAGACACAAACCATGCTGTGGTGGCAAGATCCCCTAAGCAAACACTTGCAGGTGCTGGCAGCTGGGAGTATCAAGTGGTTAGAAAAGGAAATATTGGGGGGACACTGACAACGTTTTCTGTGCAATATAACTGTGGCTATTCCGAATGAAATGAAAGTAAGAATGATTTGCCTAAGTCCCTACACATAGCAACGAAAACAAAAACAAAAATAAAAACAAGAAACAAATATAAATCCCACAAATACCAAAAGACCTACCCTAGGAAAATTGAGATATGTGCATAAGATACTACACCACACATTTACATCCTTCAGACTATGACACCAAAAGTTATTCTTATACCTACAGGTAGATTAAGCAGCTACCTCTGTAGTCTGATTTGAGAAACCAAAAGGTCCATAAACCAAAACATTTCCTTGACTTCCCCCTTTCCACTATTTAAAATGGTTCCCTTTTAGATTTGTCACTTTGTGAAAGCTATATTACACTGTGTGTGTGTGTTTATAACACAAACATGCATATGTATGCACACAGCATGTTCATGCATATGGGGACCAAATGTATTAACAATTTCTGGCAAGTTTATTTATTGATTAGCTCTCTTTATGAAAAGGGACACAGAAAGTGCTATTTTTTTACTTTTTTATTTATTTTTTTTTTGAGACGGAGTTTCACTCTCGTTACCCAGGCTGGAGTGCAATGGCACAATCTTGGCTCACGGCAACCTCCGCCTCCTAGGTTCAAGCAATTCTCCTGCCTCAGCCTCCTGAGTAGCTGAGACTACAGGTACGCGCCACCATGCCCAGCTAATTTTTGTACTTTTAGTAGAGACAGGGCTTCACCATGTTGAACAGGATGGTCTCTATCTCTCGACCTCGTGTTCCACCCGCCTAAGCCTCCCAAAGTGCTGGGATTATAGGCGTGAGCCACCGCGCCTGGCCTAGAAAGTGCTATTTTTAAAAGGAAAAGGTAGTTCCTTTTCCCTCCCTTAAAAGGAAAACAGAAAAGTTTATAAATCCCACGTTCTAAGCCCAAACCAAAGGCAAAGGGTGCTGGGTCATTGGGAGCATGTGCTCTGAAAAAGGAAAAAAAAAAAAAAGAAAGGAATAAAGGGGGAGGAGAAAGAGAAAGATAGAATAACTCTCTAGACAACACTTACCCATTCCAAAAATGTGTACTGTATACAAATGCTTGGCCACAATGACTTGAAGAACTCCAGGTGGCACCATTCTTACAAAATACAAAATAAATGATTCCCCCCTAGAATTGTGAAACGTGATATCCTTGCACATATGTTGGGTTATCTTCCCTTTTTGCTTTAAGTATTACTTCAAAATTAACTAAATTTGATCACATTATTTTAAAAAATAAACATATTTAAATGTGTATGGAAAGCTGAAAGATATTTTGTCAATCAAAACATTTTTTAAAAATTCACTAGGTGAGCTTTCTATTTAAAGAAAATCTGAGCCAGGCATGGTGTTAAGTGCCTGTATCTCAGCTACTTGGGAGGCTGAAGCTGGAGAATCTCTTGAGCTCAGTTAAAGACAAGACGAGGCAACATGGCAAGACCCAGTCTCTAAAATCAGCCAACCAACCAATCAATAAATCCGTCAATCAAAATGAAGAGAATCTGGGGTGTTTTTTTTTAAATAATTAATTGAAAAGACAAATTTATCTGTTTGGTCTACTCAGATTCTCATGTGCACTATTTTTGTTTTCATTAAGGCTTAAAACATTTCTCCTATTCACCAATTACTAGCTGTATGGTATTTGTCCACTATAAAGCACATTTGTCCACTGTGAAGCACAGTTTCTCTATCTCACAAATGCATTCAACACTTAACTAATTCAAGTATGTTTGGTATTTCTAGTATTCCTTAAACTATATTTGAAAGATAGAGTTGAATTTAATGGAAAAGGGTACTACTACTTTATGTTGTTTTCTTCCAATCAACCAGGCTTCCACAGAGTGGAAGTCTTAAACAGGGGGAAAAGGAAAATTATTATGATAATTACCACTGTTGAAAGATCCCATTTGTAAGGTCTGTGGGCTTATGAGAGCAGAAACTCTGGCCCTGTCCTCTCCCCAGAATCCAGGACGTGTCTGGAACACAGTAGGGGCTCAAATTAATTATTTAATTACTTAACTAATTTCACACAATCTTCCCAATAGGAATGTGAAGTAAATATTATTAACCTCATTTTACAATGGGAGAATTAAAGCTCAGAGAAATTACGTTAATTATTCCCAAACAGCTGGTAAGTGATAGAAGTCTGTATTTATGTTTCCTAGGGAGAAAAACAAACAAAAACAACTATTTCACTATGTATTCTTTCTACAATTTAAGGTACATATATTTTACCATAACTTGTCATAGCTTGTGATATCTTAACTCAGATGCTTTCTTTTTTTTAGGAAATGGGCTAAGGTACTGGCAAAGCTTTATTTAGATGCTGTTAAGCTTTGGCATATTCGTGCTTTAAAAAAAGCAAGAACATTCCAAATTCAAGTGAACATACAGTTTGCATCAACAACATATTGGATATGCAGATAATGAATTTACAAAAAAAAGGTGAAAATATTAAAATCATTTCACAGTTGTATGATATTTTGATGTACTGCTACTTTTGGGCTTTCCTGCTCTCTTGTATAAATTTTCTAACTTCTACATTTTCTACTAAGGCATTTTCAAAAAAAAAGTTGAACATCCATGTATTTTTAATGAAACAGAGCAGTCTGCTGAAGATGCACAAGGCAACAGTTTTATCTTATTTCCTAAGCACACAGATTTATGGCAAAGGAGAACAAATCATATTCAGAAAATTTCCCCCAGAGAAGCTGAGCAAGATTCGGAATGGTCTCAATAGCACTAAACTACACTGTATGCCCAGTAACTAAGATTTAGGGAATTCGTCTGCCTGCCATTTGGGACTGCTGTTAAATTTGGCTCAAATACTTTTCCATACACTGGCCATGGGCCTTAATTTTCCATCAGGTAGCTAAAACAGATAAACGAAGGTCCAAGGAAAGTAGACTTTTACTTCAAGGTAGTGGTAAGTCTAGTACAATAAAGTATAAAGAAGATAAAGGATTTGTTTTTAAAAAAACGCAAAGAAATGAGAGTATGAAGATTATAAATTGGTCAATACTTATGGAAAACATTTCTAAAGTTTTGGTTATAAAGATTCTCTTTCTTGGCTAGGCACAGTGGCTCACGCCTATAATCCTAGAACTTTGGGAGGCTGAGGTAGGCAGATCACTTGAGGCCAGGAGTTCGAGAGCCGCCTGACCAACATGGTGAAACCCCATCTCTACTAAAAATATAAAAATTAGCCTGGCATGGTGGAAGGCACCTGTAATCCCAGCTACTCGGGAGGCTGAGGTGGGAGAATTGCTTAAACCCGGGATGCACAGGTTGCAGTGAGCTGACATCATGCCACTGTACTCCACCCTGAGCAACGGAGCGAGACTCCATCTCAAAAAAAATAAAGATTGTTTCTTTTATTAATTTAGAAATTATTCAGGCTAAGAACATAGAGACATAGATGATTAGATAGACAGGTAGACAGGTGGATAAATAAAAAATAAGCTTCAATTAACCTGAAAAATTATCAGTTACAACTCTCACATAATCAAATTTTAACTGTACTACAATGCTTAGGATAGAGGCTGAGTCCAAGTTTAATAACAACAAGCAAAGCACTCCCTGAAATATATCCTTTGGTAAATAAAGATTAAAATTAATCTCATTAATCCCATAATTATAGTTTTCTTAAACTGTTAACTACGGCATTATATAATGAACACAAAAATTATTATTTTGAAATCCTGTAACATCACAAATTATAAAGCTAAGGTTGAATGATATTTATCATGTTTAATAAGACAGAAAAAAAGGACTGGATCTCTTAAAGTCAAAATCCTTAATACTGAAGAATGAAAATAATTAGATATTACTACAAGTGAATTCCAACTAGCCAATGCTTTACTGCATCTTTCTAAAACAAATGGTACAGAAATAACTATATAGGCTTGAGAAGTAGAGGTCATGTAAACATTAAAGAAAAGAAAATTTTATATAAAATTTTATTTTTGATTTATTTTAATTTTCTAAAATCAATGAGTAATTATAGAACTAAACTCTGAAAGAAAGGTACCTATGAAGAAAACAGGTACCCTATGAAATTGCTAATATTCAGATTTAATATGGTTCACCTAGTACAAAAAAGATCATTTATTCATTCTATATACTTACATTGAGTATCTGCTATACAAGAGTTGTTGTGAGGAATACAATGATTAATGAGACAAATAAAAATGCTACTTGCTTATAAATAATTTACAGTGTATAAGGATTTACCAGTAAGCACATGGTAAGCATCATAACAATATGGAAGAAACAACTGCATAGTTATTTAATGATGCTAAAATAAATTTTTTAAAAATTTTAAGAAAAATTCAAGGGAATAATGCATTATTGAATTTAACTGAATTCAGTTTATTTAACTAAATCCATAGAGCCAAAAATCTCTCACACCACCAAAATCTAATAATAGTCATGTTAAGAATTAAAGAACTGCTACCATTCTAATATTTCCTGGACTAAGCACTTTACGTAAGTTTTCTCACTTAATCCCTCAAAAACTCTATGAAGTAATAAAAAATTCTGATGCTATTGATGGGGAAACTAAGGCAAAAACTACAATAAGTTGTATTGTATGGCAAATAATTTGGCAGCAAATAAGTTGCAGAACTGTGATGTGAATCTGATAGTCCTGACTGCCTTTAGGTATTTAGGTAAAGTTTCCTAATGTTCTGTGGAAAGTGCTGCATTTGTGAAATAAATCTAGAGTTCAGGTGCAGAGAAGAGGCAGAGATGCAGAGATGAAGTATGCAAAACAAAAGAATGGGCCAGGACTAATTAGCTACATAATCAGCAGAGCTTAATGCAAAATGAAAATACAGGGCTCTTGATTTGAAATCCAAAAGAAAAAGTCCATTAAATGTACTAACAAACAAAACTTTTATCCTTTCTTCCTCCCTCTGCTTGTTGTGGTACTTTTTATTTGCTATTTAATGTTTTACTCCTTCAAGCACTGGGCTGCTCTAAGTCAACTGCCAAGCCCTGTTAAGTACCTGCACCATCCACCTCCTGCAGCAAGACTCTGCACATTTGCAAGCCATACGTGCCTGCAATGCTTCCCTCCTCCATCCTCCAGGTGTTGGGTCTACATGCTGTGTACTCCAGCCAGAGTTGTAGGAAATCAGGTCAGGTATATCCTTTTCCCACAGGCCCTCTGGACTAAGCAACCCATGGTGAAAGCACATATTGCAACCTTTTTACTGGGATGGACTACGTATTTGTACAAGATGGAATGGTGGGCAAGAGGATCTTTCCTGCTAATTCTCCCACCAAATGTGTCACAGCACTGCCAGCTTGGGGCTGGGATAGCAGCCACTATTATCTGACTTGAGATATCACAGAATTTGCATGCCCATGCCCAGGCTCCTGCTGTGGGCAGTGAGTAGCAGTGGGCAGCAGGTAGGGATCAGGTTGGGAAGGCCAGGCTGGCCAGGACTATGGGTGATTCAAAACCAGTGCTAGATATGGGGGAAGTAAGAAGAGGTGAGACCACACATGAACCAGGCTTAGAGTAGCTTCATTGTTCCATGTGACTCCAGTTATAAAAAGTCAAAAGTGAAATTTTTAAAACTCTACTAACAGTGACCATACAGCATTAAACTTTTGGTTACTGCCATTCTACCATAGCCATGTTCTGAAAGGAGACAATGGACATTTACATGAAATGCAGTATCAAGACTGAAGGAGTCAGAGAGACTATAGCAAAATCAATGAAATTACCCTCAAAAAATCAGAAGCTGTAAAGTATTGGTGTTAATCGAGAATTACTTCCAACAGAGAAAAATCAAGGATCAGAAGACCAATCGTTCCATAGTAAACAATTACCCTTCTGGTTCAGGGAAGACAGAAATAATTACAAATCATTTTCTCCAAGAACAGAAAAGAGTTCAGCTTGGCTATGGGGTGGAGTAAAGTGGGTGAAGACTATAGAGTAACTCAAGCTGATGATGTGTGTGCTGGAGACTGGAGCAGCCCCATGAACAATTGTTACATATTCAGAAATTTTGTGAATTGGATGTTAAGTCACTGATAGCTTGAAATCAATGTTGGTGTAGATATTTTTATCACAGAAATCACTACACTGAAGGTTGCAAAAGTTTAGGGGGTTGGAGCATGGAATAGCCTGAAAGTCAAGTTAGGAGTATTTATTTTGTAGGGAGTGGGAAACCTTTCATTTGACCCATGTGATTCTTCATTAAAATGAATCTGATAGCATTATAGATTGTAATGGAGGGGAAACTGACAGAAGGAAAATCAGTAGGTCACTACACAAGACAAAGGCAGAAATAATAGGAGAATAAGAGAGATGTAAGGCATTCCAAAAGGACGCATTAATCCATGAGGAAACTGATATGATGAATTGCAATTAGGGATGGAGATGGACAGGCTCTAAAAAATACCTTCTAGGTTTAAACTTCAGTATGTTAGGGAGACAATGGCCAAGCAGATGGATGGTGAAAGGAAGAGGAGGAATCAGAAAAGAAAACAGAGGATATCGATCAGATTACTAAATGACTTCCCTCTGATAACACTGGAGGAACAAGACCTATTGGAGAAACAAGACCTATTTTATACAGAAACTTTCATTCCTGATCATCATTGAAAATCTAGTAGCAATCAATCAATTCACATTGGGTCACTTGATTTGGGAACCTATAACATCTTATTTCCTAACAATGCGTAATGTAAACATTGTGATTTACAAAAGCCCCTGTAAGGAGTAAAGCTAAAGCATTTAAGGTCAGAATTGCATTGCCTTAAGAAAAAGCCATGACAAAAGTTTGTTCATCGACTTGTATTTTATTAACTTGGAAAGTAATTTGTTAGAGAAAGTATGAAAAAGAATGCAACAAAACACTGATTATCTTGAGTTGTTCAGGGAAGAAGTCTTTCATGTTGCTTTCTCTTTGTAAGATAACTGAGAAATAAAAAACATTTTTTCCTTCAATCCCGTAGTATTGAAAATGCTTCTAAATACAGCTAGGTTGCTTTTTCAGTAGTAATATTTAACAATATAATACAGAAAAACATTTCCATTCACTACCCTTTCTAGTTAACAGTCTGTAAATTAAACACATCTTGGTTTCAAAATTAAAATTTCATTGTAATGTGATTTCTGTGGAATTTATATATAACAATATGTATCTTCATTAAATCTATAAAATATTTCTCTCTTTTCATAATTATGTGTAAGTCAGACTATAAAAGTATGCACATAATGTTGTCTGTTTCATAGAGAAATTTCTCATTCCATTTTCTATTATCTCCTAGAATATAGTTCAGGGAGAACAAATGATGGTAATCCAGTTGAGCTAGATGATAAGATCTCTGAGTTCAAGGACTGGATCTATCCTTTTATCTCCCCTGCATAAGTTTGTTTCTTTGATTTTGGTACTTTCCATTTTCCCTTATGGAAGTTTTATTTAGAATGCTGATTGTTTTCTAGCTACAAAGCAGGCACAAAGTAAAAATACTCTATATAAAAAAAAAATCCCAGCAGTTATACAGAATGGCCATAATGGACCACAACTGATAATCAAAAATCTGGTCTATGATAAACAATGCATTTAAAGTTATATTGACCTGGAGAACATCAAACACATGGGCAAATGCATTCAGGCAATGGTGGGATTACTAGTTATGGCTGGAAACTACTCAGACTCAGCAGTACAGCTGGTATCAATTTCCTCAAGCAAAGAAACAACTAAATTAAGAAAGGTGCAATCACACGTGTCAGTATCAAAATGTTTACACTAAAGCTGAATATTCATAGACTGAAAGTCATATTACAAGATTTAGTTTGAAAGAATTTGAAAACAATCAGTCCATAAAAGAAAAAGACCCAATAAATATTATAAATACAAATAGAGCAATAAAAATTATTCATTGGAAAAAACAAACCTGGGAAAATGTCCTAAGCACATTCTAATTAGAAAACAAATGTATTCAGTGTTCTAGCCTCACTTACTCAACAAAATCCCTCCTTCTGTGCACTCATTATAACATAGAAAAAGTCTAGTTTATCCTTGATAACCTCACCAGAATTCTCACCTTAAGGTTCATGTCCTAGGAGCTTAATAAATATTAATACAGGTCTTTGGGCTTTCTGGATCTTCAAGAAAGTGCATATTATTTACGCAAGAAGCTAGTACATGTTTGACACGTCAAGGGAAATAGATAGCTTTTCTTAAAGTAGGGTGTTCTCTAAGTATGCTGGCACAAAGAAGAATCTTTAGGGGAAACTGTTGGTTGGGCAGGACACTGTAAAGCTATGAAGACCTTCCTCTTGGGAGATAATGATAGATGGAAAAGGGGAAGAAGTGCCTCCCAAAATGCCAAGGCTAAATATTTTCAGTATTCTACAGATGAAAAAAAAAATTGGATACATTTAAAGAAAAGAGTAATTTTTTTTGTGTGTGTGACAGAGTCTCACTCTGGCACCAGGCGCCAGGCTGGAGTGCAGTGGCACAATCTCAGCTCACTGCAACCTCTGCCTTCTGGGTTCAAGCAATTCTCCTGCCTCAGCCTCCCGAGTAGCTGGGACTACAGGTGCACGCCACCACACCCAGCTAATTTTTGTATTTTTAGTAGAGACGGGATGGGGTTTCACCATGTTGGCCAGGATGGTCTTGATCTCTTGACCTCGTGATCTGCCCGCCTCAGCCTCCCAAAGTGCTGGGATTACAGGCTTGAGCCACCATGCCCGGCCAAGAAAAGAGTAACATTTTTTAATGTATTATCTATCAATCTATTTCTCTTTTCCACAAACAATGATACCATGCTTCTTCTTGTTCTCACATCAAAGCCAAATTCTTCTGGTTTTTAAGCCATTTTGTAAAAAGGCCATATCTCCCCCACCCCCACCCACCTCAGTGCTCCATCATGCCCTCTTCTCTAGTTCATGCTTCATCCTCACTGTCCCATGGGCAACCATGGTGGCTGCTTACTTTCACTTTTGTTCTCTTCTCCTGGAAAGCTGCCTCCTACTCAGTAATCAAATCCCATCTTTATATAAGTCTTCCTTGCCCTCTTCCAATATTACCAAGTTTTTCTAAATTCTGACCACCTACACTTCAGAACTACATAACACAATTCAGTTGATGGACATTCTCCATTCCATTTTCCTTCCACAATATTACCTAAGCACCAGTGAGTTATTTACTAGTCATAGGCACATGCCATGGGTAAGCGATGACAAACAAAACCCCAAAACACAAGGAAATTTATATGTGAATCAAAGTAAGACACAAATGAAATCATACTTTAAATTTTATTTTTTAAATAAAATGTAACTAAATTTTTAAGTATGTTTGTTAACTTTTTGTTACTCTTTCAAGTTCTTATTGATTGTGTATTTCCAATTCAAACATCAGCATTCTTACAATACAGTATTCATCTGAAAATCATTTTCTTAAGATTATCATAAAAGGGTATTCATCTAGAATTACCCCTTTTGTCTCTGTTCATCTCCATCCCCAATTTTGCTACTTCTCTGATCTTCCAATTCACAGGCTATATCACCTCTAACCAGTTACTCAAGCTGGGCAGTTTCCTAGACTCCTTCCTTTTTCCCTTGCTTCCCCCATATTTATCTCATTCACCATGTTCAGTCGATTTAACTTCCTAAGTCTTTCTCCAATCCATCTGTGTATTTCCATTTCCACTGCTGTGACCTAGGATCATGCCCTTGTCATTTCTCTGCTGACCAATCATATCACCTTTATTCTTCTCCCTTCCTTCTGTCTCTTCTCTACACTATTTCAGAATGATTTTTATTAAGTACATGTCCAACTACATCCTTTGCCTGCTTAAACTGTCTGATGGGTACAGATACACCTTTTAAATAAAACCCAATTGTTTAGGCTAGAATATAAGGTCCTTCACGCACTATTCCACTACTTCTGTCTCCAGGGTACTTCCACCTGCCTTTATAGTCTCAACATTCAGAAATGTTAAAGTTGGGAGAGAGATCCAAGATGGCTGACTACTAGCAGCTCAGGATTGTAGCTCCCAGAGAAAGCGCACAGAACAAGAGGACGCCACACTTACAGACGAATTTTTGTTGCCTACAGACCAGGAGATTCCCAGCGGAGGAGCCCCACGGGTCACCAGCGCAACTCTTGTGGCCGGCGTAGCGGTTTTGCCGGCGCCCTGGCGCGGCGGTTCTTGGTGCAGAGTAAACTGGACTGACTCCCCTTTTGGTCGACGTTTGGAGCTTCGGGAAGGCAGAGTGGCCTATTTACCTGATTGAAAAAGAGATTCAAGACGGAAGCCAGACCGGAGATTCCTGAACAGAAAAGCACCACGAATCTTAATGCCGCTGTTTTAGTTGGCGCAGTGGGTTGCTCAGATTTCGGCTCTGGGACTCAAAAGTTGGACGTCCACTCAGAGACCTAATTTGAAAGTTGGCAACTGCAAATGACAGGTGGATAAACTTACAATGATGGGAAGAAACTAGCGTAAAAAAGCTGAGACTACTCAAAATCAGAATGCCTCTCCTTCTACAGGAGACATAGTTCCTCATCAACAAGGGAACAAGGCCTGATGGAAGAATGAGTGCGATCCATTAACAGAATTAGGCTTCAGAAGGTGGATAATAAGAAACTTTTCTGAGCTAAAAGAACATGTTCTAGCCCAATGTAAAGAAACTAAGAACCTTGAAAAAAGGTTTGATGAAATGCTCACGAGAATAGACAACTTAGAGGGGAACATAAGTGAATTAATGGAACTGAAGAACACAATATGAGAACTTCGCGAAGTATGTACAGGTTTTAACAGTCGAATTAATCAAGCAGAAGAAAGTATATTAGAGGTCGAAGACCAACTTAATGAAATGAAATGAGAAGACAAGATTTGAGAAGAAAGAGTAAAAAGGAATCAGCAAAGTCTCCAAGAAATATGGGACTATGTGAAAAGACCTAATTTATGACTGATAGGTGTACCTGAATGTCATGAAGAGAATGAATCCAAGTTGGAAAATATTCTTCAGGATATTAGTCAGGAAAATTTTCCTAACCTAGTAAGCCAGGACAATACTCACCTCCAGGTAATCCAGAGAACACCACAAAGATATCCCTCAAGCAGAGCAACTCCAAGACATATAATCGTTAGATTCACTAGGGTTGAAATAAAGGAGAAAATTCTAAGGGCAGCTAGAGAGAAAGGTCAGGTTACCCATAAAGGGAAGCCTATCAGACTCACAGCAGACCTCTCAGCAGAAACCCTACAAACTAGAAGAGAGAGGGGGTCAGTATTTAATATCCTCAAAGAAAAGAATTTTCAACCCAGAATCTCATATCCTGCTAAACTAAGCTTCATAAGTGAGGGAAAAATAAAATTTTTGCGAACAAGCAAGCACTCGGAGATTTCACCACTACCAGGCCTGCTTTACGAGAGCTTCTGAAAGAAGCACTACAAACAGAAAGGAACAACCAGTATCAGTCATCCCAAAAACCTACCAAAATGTAAAGAGTATCTCCATAATGAAGAATCTACATCAACTAATGGGCAAAATAGCCAGCAAGCGTTAAATCATAATACTGAACTCACAAATATTAATATTAATCCTAAATTTAAATGGATTAAATGCCCCAATTAAAGACACAGGCAAATTGAACAAAAAGTCAAAACCCGTTGGTACACTGTATCCAGATTAATCTCACAAGCATTGACAAACAAAGACTCAAAACAAAGGGATGGAGGAAGATTCACCAATCAAATAGAGAGTAAAAAAAAACCAAACAAAAAAAAACAGGAGTTGTAATTTTTGTCTCCGACAAAATAGACTTTAACAGTAACAAAGACTAAAAGAAAGAAGGATATTACATAATGGTAAAAGAATCAACGCAACAACAGGAGTTAATGATCATAAATATATATGCACCCAATATAGGAGCACCCAGATACATAAGACAAGTTCGAAATGACTTATAAAGAGACTTGGACTCCCGCACAATAATGGCAGGAGATCTTGACACCACATTGTTAATATTCGACGGATCAACAAGATAGAAAATTAATAGGGAATTTAGACCTGGAATAAGTAAACTTAGTGAATATCTATAGAATTCTTCATCCCAGGCCTCCAGAACATACATTTTTCTCAGTATCATATTACACCTATTCTGAAAGTGACTATATAATTGGAAGTAAATCACTCTTCAGCATTTGGATAGCATTTGACAGACTTAAATGAAATATTGGTTGGCTGTTTATTTTCTTCCCTTATTCCTTCCTGTCTCTGTTGTTAAGTACAATTATCGG